>JARQSW010000535.1:165028-185967 GCA_030142375.1 Calameuta pallipes
TCTCTCTCTCTCTCTCTCTCTCTCTCTCTCTCTCTCTCTCTCTCTCTCTCTCTCTCTCTCTCTCTCTCTCTCCTACATCCTCTGCCTCTCCTGACGACTCCCCCCTGCACCCCACCCTTTTACCTGCTCTACTCACTTCTGCACTTTGGAATAACTTGTCTGCACTCGTCCTCACGTAGTGCGTGTCGAACTACGAACACGAGCTACTTGACGTCCCCTTTGGCACTTACACCCTCTTACGATCGCGTTGCGATTTTTTCTCCATTCGCAGACTCTTGTAATTTCTTTGATACGCGTATGTTCTTACTTGTCTTTTTCGCACGAGAAGCAAAGTATACGTGATACAGCTGGAAGGAAGTTGAGAGAGAAAAAAATATAGGAAAAGGATAAGAAGGGTGGCGAAGGTTTCGGTCCTCGTAAAAGGTCGGTTTCTCGAATTCCAATTAAAGGACGAAAAAGGAGCGAAAAAGGTGAAATTGCAACGGAGGCGCAGAGTCAGGGAAAAAAGCAAAAAAGAAGTGAAAATCCTGACGAAGGGTGAGGTGGGAGGTGGCAGAGGTCTCCCAGGAGAATAAGCAGCTTTGTTATGAATGGGTCGCGTTATTTCTCGAATCGCTACAAGAGCCTATCTGCCTACTGCGGTATCGCTTTGAAATCGATACGAATTAACGTTAAACTCCAATCGTTCCGGAGGATTAATCGCACGCAAACGCTTTCGAAATATTTGGAATTTTACAGTAGTGCCACCACCGGCGCTGCTGATAGCTAAGGGCAGGACAGAGGAGAGTCGGTGGTGGCGGCGGTGGAGGTGAGGGAGAGGGGAGGGCGGGGGAGGTTGGCATTGTATAGTTGGCCGCTCTCGAAACTCCGGACGCTCGCATAAAAATAAGCCTCGATTAATTTGCAACAGAGGGCTCGAAAGCGCGCGAGCGCGAGTTTTCGCATTGTCGAGTGCAACGCAAATAGTTTCACGGTCGATGCATCGAATAGAGGGCTCCACCGACAAAAATTCATTTATGACGCGACGCTTCTTCCTTTTTCGTTCGCCAACCCACTTTCCCGCTTGACGTACCTTTGTTTTTGCCCCTTTCCCATTTCCGTTCTTCCAGATTCCCTCATTTTCCTATTTCGCGAGGTCGTGTTTCTTTTAATTTCGTCAGCCGCTTCTCGAGTATCAAAGCGAGCAGGAAATTCGAGCACGATGCGCCATGGAACCGCGAGGAAAGTTTCAGAGAAACTTTTCGAGAAGGTGGAAGGTATAGATTGCGGCTGCTCCGTAGGAGCTTTATCCACTGATTCCATTTGGTGGCGCCGCGTACTGGAGGAAGACGGAACTAGGGTGATTGCGATGCTACCCCTCGAGCGAGGAGCGAAGATCCCCGAGGTCTGACGAGAAGCCTAGAGCCGAGGGGTGTCCTCCCATAACTAGAGCTTTCGGTAACATTGACGCTCGGCGAAGAAAGCAGCCCTAATCTTATCCTCCCATCTGACAGTCACCAACAAAAGCTTCCACGGGCTGTTACGAGTTTCGTATAAATGCCAAGGACCGTTTACGCCTTTCACTTTCCCTCTGCCCATCTTCCTCTCTTTCTCGTGCTTTCTTCCTTTCTCCTTATTTGACCTTATCCCTTTCCCTTTACCGACTCTGCCTTTCTTCCTTCTTGCCGATTCTCGCATCCGCCTCTCTGTACACCGAAAGCACTTTCCTAGCCAGGACCAGCAGGATCTTAGGACGTGTCCTTGAATGTGGTCCTGCCTCGCTGCAAAATGGCAACAGCAGGAGCAGCAAAGGCGCCTCGGGAAGCTGGAGGAGGACGTTGCTGTGGCAATATTCCCCTTGTTGAGTTTGTCCACTCAAGGAAGATGAAATTTTCGATGGTTCCAGACTGGCTCAGAATTCTATAGCTCTTTTTTCGTTGGCCGCAGAAGAGTGAGTAATTCGGGACGTCAAATTCGGAATTTGGGATCGGGAACGGCGGGGAATCCCCGGCCTCCGCCGTTCCTCCCAGAATCCTGTGTAGCATCGAGAAACGTCTTAGTGGCTTACGGACGAGCTTTGGCTCGCATTCAAGCTCATAAATAATTCTGTTTGTGACCGCGCGGGCGGCCGGAGGGACAGAGGAGGGCAGATGCTCAGGCATGGCTGGGACAAACTGACGTACGAACGTACATGCGGTGACACGCTCTGGACCACAGGGAATCTCTGAGCTATTGGCATCCTACTGCCAAGTGCCAAGGCGATCTATACCTCCTGACATTATGTCAGCCGTCCGTTTTTCCTCTTGCTCTTCCGTTCCCTCTCCCTCTCTAAGACCATATTCTTTCCATCCGTGCACTCAGCTCTTTCGCTCTCCCGAATCCTCCTCTCATCGCTTCCGCGCACACACTTCCAAAGTCAATCTCGTTTCCTCCTCTCCGGTCCTCCCTTTCTCCTCCCAGCATCCACTCCTCCAACCACTCTTTGAATCACGCGGCTTCGCTCCTCTCTTCTCAGTTCCTCTACGTGGATGAAAACGGGAGACTCTCGTTGCGACGAAGGTTACGCATTCAGGATAAGGAACGTGCACCGAGATCCAAGAACCCACCAATTTACCGAGGTTGGCTCGTTTCTCTACGAGATTGTTTCTCAGGGGTGAAAGAGCTAAGACGACGACGACGACGACGCAGGGGCCCTTGGATAAGGCTGTGCTCGTGTATGTTCCTCATGACGTATTTTTATTTTCCGCATATTAGCTTGAATTTAACCGCAAATTGGCTCTTTCGTGGCGGATGGGTTGTAGATGGGGCGCCAAGGGGTTGCGCCTCCCGAGGACGAAGGAATAACCAAGGGATGGAAGACGGAGGACGGAGAATGAGCCTCCGGCGATTCTGCTCGACATCGCTATGTTGCGGTAATTGCACCTAATTAAGAGGTTCAACTCTCTCATTTCTCCTCTATACTCGGTCATCTCCACCTCCTCCTCTCCTCCTCCTCTCCTCCTCCTCTCAGGGCATATAACCTCCAACCAACCTCCATTCTCTCAGTCTTTCCTTATGGCTCCGCTGAGCCGAGGCCTCTCGGCCTCGTTCCCTCACTCTTCATCTTCTTTTCTCCCTTTGGAAGTCACCCTCCTCAAAGCCGACCGTCCCCCACTTTATAATAATACATTAACCCCCCATCGGACCTGTCCTCCTTCCTCGTACCTTCTTCGCGCGAGCCCCCCTCGCCCCCCCCGTCCCCCCAACAGGTGGAGCTTGCGTTATCTTTCTCCCTCTGCACCCTCTGCAAGAACCATTCTGGTGCCAATCGACGATGCAAACCGACCTCTTGTCACAGGAAACACGAGCCAAGTAGAGTGCGTAACGTGCTTGTCATTTATTGACAGGTAGGGGGACGCACGTGGCGACAAGGCTGACATAGAACTGCCTACGCTACTGGTCTTACGCTTACACGCATTGTGTATTGCCTAGATACCCAACTATTCTAGTACAGGGTATAGCAGGAAGGTGTGTTACTAGGTAACACCGTGTTGCACTACGTTAAGCTCATAGGCAACTTGGCCACCTCCGCAAGCTCCACCTCCCCGCGCGGAAGCTTTTCTCCGTCGTTTCCCCAAGTGACTCCTCGTCCTCGTCGCTCGGAGAAGTTGCCTTTCGGCCTGCGTGCTCGCCTAGTCGGGTAGCTGCGTGTCCGCGTACGAACACGCATCTACGTATGAAAGTCTCCATAAGGATGACAGAAGGCAGGGGCGTAGACCCCTACGGACCTCAGGCAGCTTTCCCGACACGAAACAAAGCCGCCAGTAGCTGTTCTACGCGCACGCAGCCATCGCGCACCAACACGAAAATTCACATGACCGTATATATACATATGTAGGTATACCATTTCCATCCCCTATCCTACCAACCTACATGTTTCCTCTAGCCTGACACAATCCCGTTATAATGTGGAGGGTCGCAAGATAGGAGGTAGTCAATAATTCACCGTTACTCTCAGTTATTATTCTGGAAATATTGAGGTTCTGCCATTTTTTTTCTCTCTCTTTTATAATGTTTTTTCAACTCCTTTTTCTAGAGCTACGCTCTCTTGGCCTTTTTACTCGGATTTAACCTTACGTTTTCAAGAATCTAGACTCGGAAAATGTACGGAAGAAAATGCAAAGCTCCGTCGTTAAATCTGTTGGTTCAATGTATACATTGATATCGTGTATTCCCCGGGAAAACGTTATACGTGTACGGGTGAAATACATTATATTTTATATCATATAAAATAAGACTGCTACTTTGCGTGGATCTTTCATCTAATCAATAGGTCGAGAGACGGAGGATAAGAAGCGCAAAGCGAATTAGGTGGAAAATGAGGAAAGCGAGGGAGGCGAAGAGAAGCTGGAGATTTCAGAGGAACCGAGGGAGAAAGCTCGTTAGGTTCTTGGTGCACTCTCGTTATAAAAGAAAGTGCTCGTTTTCGTCTTCATTTAAATGCATGACGAACCGTTTCCAGTAAAATTAAAACATGTCCGGCCGCTATTATTTACCTCGCGGTAACCATACCGCTGAGGAGGGGCGAGGGGGTCGGGGAGGAGGCCTGTAGAGAAACAAGAGAATAAAGGGAGTGGAGAGACGGGTGAGAGAGAAAGAGAGCAAATAGACTCCCCTTCTCTCTCTCTCTTTCTCTCTTTATTAAATGGCTTATATATATGTGTAGAGAGAAAGAGAGAAAGGAAGAGAGAGAGAGACAGAGAGAAGGTACGAGAACGTGAGTACACGAGACTCGCAGAGAGGAGGGATCATTTTTTTTTGTCGAGCACGGCCGTAACTTTTGCCTGTTTGTCTTGCGCTAATTAACTGAACGTGAAATATTCCCTGACGACGCCTTGGGACTTGTACTACCCTCTACGAGTCCAGGGACGCAACGAGCACAGAGAGAGAGAGAGAGAGAGAGACTGGAGACAGGTTGAACTAGAGTGCCTCAGTTTCTCAAAGAATTCCCCCCCCCCCCCGCTGCTTTTGACGAATCGCCCAATTCCGTGGCGGCTGGAAACTCGGAGGGAGAGAACGAAGCGCGAATTATTCCCACCATATTGGAATAACGAATAAAGAAGATGCTAAGCGAGAAAGAAATTCGGGAGAATCGGCCGAGACCGTAATTGCGTCCTTCTGCGCTCTTGTCTCTGTGTCCTCCGATGACTCATGACGGTCACGACGCACTTACCTTATATAACCACTACTCTATCTTCAGGGTGGAAATTAATCGGCCTGCTGGGAGCTCGAGGCACGAGGGGCGGGCGTACTCAGGTTTCTCTAGGAGTTATTTTGGAAATCAATTCTCTATAGGATTATAAATTGGTTCGATAACAGTTTTATTCTATTAGGAGAATATTCGTTGGTGGGAGGGTGGAGGGGGGAGGGGGGGGGGCAGAAGGGCCAAGATGAATAAGAAGCGAAAAGGAAGGAGGGATCGAGACACTGGCAGCCCCGAAGAAAGAAAGTTCGCATCTCGCTCGAGAAATAAAAGGTAACGGGAATTCATTTTCTTTTAATTTGCCGACAAGTCTTTCATCATAAATGTTATTAATCGCCGGAGGGTCTCGCGCCCAGCGATGTTCACTATTTAACCGCCAAAGTTTTTCGCCCCTTCCTGTCCCACCCCCACCAAGGGGGCCACCCACTCCCGTGATCTTCACCATTTTCATCGGCTCTGCCGCCTCCCCCCCTCCTGCTCCGTAACCGTGAAAGCGAATTCCGCCCTTACGTTTGTCTTACCAAAGTCGTTCTCCTGTGTGCGCATTAAAAAAAAAAGAGATTTAACCTGCTTCGCTACAGGCTACAGACCTCAAAGTGGTATCGACAAAGATCTCATTATTATTATTTTTTTTTAAATTTTATCAGGTCATAAGTCACGGAGCCCTCTAGAAGAATTATAAAAAAAAAAGAAGCTTTGACTCATTTACTTTCTCAAACACGTAGCGCAAAAAATTGATAGTCAATAAAATTAGCTAGCGAAATTACTCGCGCGAATATTTACAATGCGATAACATAAAATCCCAGAGGCAAGATAAATTCTGTCAAGTTACGATACCTCCAGGGCCGCAGGCGCTTTCCGCATTTTCCAGCGAGATAGAAGAAGAGAAAGATTAGTTCTGCGAGTAACGTTTGACATGACAACGTAAGGGGCTGCAAGTGCTCAGACGTATCCAGCACGTCAATCCGCGTCCCCTTGTTCCAGCGTTTCGTGACCCCGTGACCCCGACAGTCAGCGCTATACCGGCAATACGGTGTACGTAGTTCGCAACGCGTATCGCGGGACGGCGCACACGGTACAGCGATAGTCGCCGCCACGACGGAATGTCTCATCGACTCCGATCTGCCAGCGTCGACTCAACCTGGAAACCTTAACTCGTCGTTATTAGTTTTCCGAGTCGAACAATTTTCTCAAGGGGATTAACCTTTCCTTCCTTCCTCCATTTGAACTTCATCCACAATCCGTCACTCCTGTCCTCCTCCTCCCCCCCCGCCCGCCCCCCCCTCCCCACTCCCTGTATCTCTTATTGCCCATCTTGTCTTCCGTCTCTTTGTACTTTTCTTACTTCGCACTACTTCTCGTTCACTTACCGCCTTTTCCCTCTCGCCTCGCCGCCCCCAAGGATCTATTAGACTGATTTTCATTAAACGTCAACTAATCCCGTAAAGCGTTCTTTCCCGTATTTACTCGAAAGTTCTTTTCTATTTTTCCACAACTATTCGAAAATTGCCAAGTAGATCCGTTCGGTTCGAACCGAACTGTGCAAACGCCAGGGAAGAAAAGCGATTGGGTAATTTCGTGGCAGCGTTACATAATTGACTAGGTTTTTCACGCAAGAAAAAAGAAAGAGAGAGAGGGGGAACGAAAAGGGCTGGAAAGAAGGAAAGAGAAGGGTCGAGCTAAATGGGGGAGGTCGGCAGGGAAGGAAGGGGTCAGAGGTCTTATTAGGAGATGATGAGGACTGTGGAGGGGGGAGGTGGGGGGTCACAGGGGTCGAAGGCAATGCCAAGCCAGGCGTCCTCTTTCCTTTCGCCGCCGAGTCCGGAAAACAACGCGCTGCTGCCTTAAGTTAACAGAGTAGAAGCGCGCGGCCAAGGGAGATGGGGGTAGTTTGTCAACCAGGGCTGCTTTCTGGCCCGGGCGAACCTAATTAAAGTCCCACACATTTCTTTCATTACCTTCTGAGCTCGACTCTCCCCCTTTCTCCAGGCATCGTCCCTCTTGCGCAACCCTACCTGAAACTACCACAAAGGCCATTCGGGACGTTCTTCTTCTGGGGTGGCTGAAAGGAACCGCACTCCCTTCACTGCCTAATGTCGTTCGACTTTTCATCCCTTCTCCAGCCGACACCCCTTATCCTGGAGAACAAGAGCTCGAAAGACTTCAGCGCGATAACTGCACCATAAAATGTTACCTGCTCTAAGTCTCCAGGATGCTGGAGCAAAGTCTCTTTAAGACCAGACGCAACCCTGGGTCATCTCTTGAGTCAGGAGGACTGAAGAATCAAAGTGCGAATCAATTTTTTATTATCAGGCAATCCGATCAAAAAATGAAATCTAAAATCAAAGATTGAATTTGAAAGATGTAAAAAAAATATATTAAGTATCTGGCCGATTATCAGCGACACAACGTCCAGGATACACGTGGAATTTGCTGCGTTTCCCAATGGACCAAAACCACGTACGTAGATCCTGTACCAATGGGACTGGCCTGCGGGATGCGAAAGTCGTAAAAAGGAAAGAAAAGGAGAAGCGATATAAATAGAGGATAAAACGGTAAACAGAGGAGAAACAAGAGTAACGGGAGAAAGAGGAAACTCGCGGGTAGGTTAGCTGGATAGAAACACTCGGAGTCGGACTCCGTTCTGCCTCTTGGCTGAATTAGCAAGTCCCGGCAATACTTGGACAGTGGTGTAATCTCGCGTATAGGCTGTCTCCCATGAACGTGCAAGCATTGTCGGTTGCACACGAATGCCCGGATACCCAGTGGTTACAGTAATGAAATTGCTACGCTAGCCTCCACCTGATATTACTCCGCTCCAACAGGAATACCTACTGCGTTACGTCGGTTGGTTTAGGGACGGAGCGAGTGATATTTCGAGAAGTTCCCTCGAGCTATTCGCAGCTTCGGCCATTACGAGCGTATATCGTCTGCTGCGATACCAATTCCGTTGGACCTGCCCGAAAACGTTACCAGCCTCCATTCCCTATCTCGGTCCTCCCTCGAAGCAGCCTCCCGAGCAGCCCCTGGTTCCACTGGTTCACCAGTCAACCACTGCGGCCAACAAGATGGACACAGTTGGGAATGGGCAAACCCTTGTCCCTCTCTCTCTCTCTCTCTCTCTCTCTCTCTCTCTCTTTTCGAATTCTCTTCCTCTCTATTACTCTCCAAACTGCATGCGTACCAACCAACTCTACTTCGCCTACCGGCGGAACGGAACCTCTGCGACGCGTTAAGACTTCAGCGGACTTCAATGCCTGGGCGGCGTCCGGGAGACTCGGAACCCGCAGACCCAGTTGTTCCGGAGAATTCGATCTAACGTGGCTGGGGACGAGACTGGTAGTCATTTCGAATTCCTTGGGAAACAAAGTGATTTCATTACCACGAAGGCGAACAGCGAGTTATGCCATCTTATCTTGGAGGACTTGGAACGGGGTAATTTGAATCGTCCCATTTTCTACCTTATATTTTGTAATTCGTAGCAAACGAGCAGGCACTTCCGGTCGTTAAGGTTGCATTCCTCGGCTCTTTAAAATAGGAACCATTAGTTGACGGCGTAGGGGATGAAAAGTAAAATTGTATGAGCGTGGCGAAAGGGGTTAATAAAACTCAAAGACGTTACGTCGCCGACGGGGCTAAATGAAAACAGCTAAAGACTGGAAAGTTACTTGATGATGGTTGCATGGGCGGATGCTGGTGCAAGAGAATGGAAGAATTACAAGGACCGAGAGAGTTCCCGTTCCTGGCAATTTCTGGTTCTTACGGTTCGCGGAGTCGATCTTCAACTCACAATCAGCTTGGCTGCGTCGTGGTTGACTACGACTGCTTCTGACTATCGCTTGGCTGCTCCAGTGCTGGATGCTGGATGCTGAAGGTTGGCTCTTTCGTAAATGGGCCAAGGGACAAACAAATTAATATAAACCTTCGTCAAACTGGGAAGTATTTAAATTCAGGGATGAGAGATAACGCGGTATTTACGTTTTATGTGTTTGAGGTAATACAGTGGCTCTTCTGTAATTATTCTTACCCTTGACCCCTCTTATCGCAACTTATACAATCAAGGGTCCAATATCCATTTTCACTGGTATCTTCGTGTCCTTTTGATGATAGACATTCTTTCGCCCTATCAGATATACAGGAAACATCAGTTTCCACTGACAGACAGAAGCATCCCGGAACTGTATTTTACAGTCTGAATTTAGCAGAAAGAGACTATCGAATAAATCTTAAAGAGCATTTAGCCTGCAGACTGAGAATCCCTGCTCTCTCGCTGTTCAATTACAGTTACTCGTTTAACGGTTCTGGGCAGAGAGCTGATAGGGGTGATAAGGGTTGAGGTTTGGCTGGCTCCTTTATGCTAACGGATGCTCATACACGAAACCCTATGCTGCTGATCGTAGATCGAAGCCCAAAGATCAAAGATAGGAAGGAAATCGGCTGAGAGTAGCGACCTCCGACTTAGCGCAGTTTAATACATAAGCGGCTCCCCCTACGTTTAAGGGTTGCATTTGCTGCGTTTAAGAACCCGCAGTATGCAAAACGAGTGAATTAATTTTCGTTAACACAATAACGATCTGGAAACTGGTAAGCGATGATCCTGTACATGATGCAGGTGTTGAGTCTACAGACCGGAGAATAGAGTGAAGCGAGTGAAGTGAGTGAAGTGGGTGAAGTGAGTAAAGTGGGTTGAGTGGTGTGTCTGGTGTGGTTGTTGTGGCTACTATGGCAGAGGAGCACGGCTGGCGTGCGAGGGTCTCGTCAAAGCGGAAGGATCGTGCACTACTTTCGCGGACGTTACTCAGTTTACGTGGCCCCTGAGTTATTGCTCAGGGGATGCCAGTGGGATGGTCTTGGCCGCAGGTCGCATTTCTTTGGCTGCCGGCAGACGAAATGTACGGCGACTGCCCCGTGAGCCGAAGAGGCGCAGGAGGAAACGAAGTGGGCGCCTGGCTCGTCATCAGCCCTTAACGAATAGACGGCGCACCTGCAGAGGGGTAGTTTATCTTTGGCGAAATATCTGATGATCTAGGGTGTCGTTTTCCAGAACGACCCCGACCACGTGTACCACTGGGGTATGTAGTGGATGAAGAAGTGTATCGGGCGTTAGATAAGAACGGGACAGGAAAGTGGATGAAGAAGAAGGAGAAGTAGGTGGACCAGGATGAGGATGAAGAGAAAGAGACAACGCGTGGAATTGCGCCATTGTGCGAAGCCGTAGCTCTGTGCCTCGTATGGCTATTACTATGATAATATCTCGGGCAGTGCAGCACAAAATGCCCAATTAGGTGTGAAAAGGGTGAAAAAAGAGGAGAAGATTTGAATGGGCAAACGGGCCACGAAAAAGGATGGCAGGGGGTGGTTGGGGGGGTCCTCGGGGGGCAACGGGGCACCGAGAGAGGAGGAGGAGGATGATGAGGACGGCGGAGGGTAACGGCGGTAACCCGCGGGGGTGGTGGGCCAAGGGGGTTTTGCGCAATGCGCCCACCGCCGCTGCAGTGGGGTTTATTCCTGATCTCTGCGTACGTTCCTCTCTGTTTGCGGGCCATTGTGTGTCACGGGGTGTTGCAGTTTCCAACTTTTTATTCACCTTCCTTCTAGGCCCTCCTCCTCCTTCTCCTCCTCGCGGGGCACTTTTCAATGCCTCCTCGATCCTCGCTCGTTTCTATGACTGCCCCGCCGCAAGAGCTTCCACTATCCTCCCCGCGCTATAAATATCTCATGCACTCCGAATCATCCCCTACGAATGCACCCTTGACGTTTCTCCACGAGCTAAATCGGATACGGGCGCCCCTTTTGCCTCGTACCACGCAGGTATACTTGTATCCACAGAGATTCTCTGCCTCGAGAAATCTTTGATCCGTTAAAACTGACGGATATCACGTTTGCAGGGATGCCAACCCTCCCTCCCTTCTGGGAAGCCACGGCGCAGCCTGTTGACATTTTGATCCCATGACGAGAATCCCAGAGTACAGCTTTAGATTTTCGATCGACGCTACAGACAATCGTCTTGGAATTTCATCCGTTTCTCTTCACTTTCACAGACTCCCCGCCGTTTTCACCGTTAACTCGGTTTCTCCTATGTAAAGGATCACCAGACGCGGTATAAACGTCTGGATCTTATAAAACGGTAAAAGCTGTTGAAGGGATGAAAGGAGCGATAAAATAAAAATGAAACAATAACTCAAGTTATTAATCAAAGCGCGAGTCAATCGACGCCGCAAAAGGCAAATGAATTTGAAACCACCGATGCACCGTGAGTATTCGCAAATGGATCTCTCGGGATCAAAAAATACAGGGTAGGTTCTGATTCTACCCCAGGGATTAAAAAAAAGTCACTCAGTCTCGCATCGAACGTTCATTCCTGACCTTTGTCCACGGGTAGTTAGCAACGGTTGGTAATCACCAGTCAGAAGAGTATGTAATGCTGCTGATGTAGGGAGAGGGATGTGGGGGGTGACCGATCAGGGGTTGCCGCATTTGGCGTTATCTCGAAAGCTTTTTTTGTCGGTTGGCTTTTTATTCAATGGCCGCGACACAACGTTATTATTTCGTACGGTAGTCACGTGAGTCCCGTGAACGAATTTCGAGTTTGTTTTACCAATGTTTACAGCTTGCTATCGTATACGCAACGAATTTTGCCATTGCCACCAGAGAGGCCAACCGAATGAGGCTCTCATTGTCGGAGGCAGAGGGAAAGAATGATTGTGAGCGAGAGGGAAAAAGAAAGGACAAGAGAGAGAGAGAGAGAGAGAGAGAGAGAGAAAGTAAACGAATTCTAACGAGAACCTCTCCCTTTCTCTCTCATTTCCGCACCCGTGGAAATTGCCCACGGAGCGAAAATACAAAGGAACGATTCAAGAGGAGGGAAACCACCCTTTCCCGTGTCATCTGTTGACAATTCATTATTGGACCCCGATACGCTTTCGAATTCCAATACTGTAAAGTTTCCTACGCGGCTGTATAGCCAGCTCGGCTATATGGAGGTGGATACCATGGAGGTGCCTTCAGGGATGGGCGAAGGGATGGAGAAGGTGGCTGGGAGGGACGTAGGGGGAGTCTCTACCCTCTCTATGTATGTAGCTGTTGCCGG
This sequence comes from Calameuta pallipes, assembly GCA_030142375.1. Classification (NCBI taxonomy): domain Eukaryota; kingdom Metazoa; phylum Arthropoda; class Insecta; order Hymenoptera; family Cephidae; genus Calameuta; species Calameuta pallipes. The sequence continues at coordinate 177,340 of JARQSW010000535.1, forward strand.
AATGGGAGCTCGTATGAGTTCGTCGTGTTTGTTTAGAAAATAAGAACGCGCCACGAAACTTGTATACTCGCCTTGCATTTTCCTCTCGCCGGTTACGGCTCCTGTTTTTCTTTCGGTATTTCCCATCCCTTTTGTTGTTTCTCCACAATATTTTAGCGATAGTCCAGGCCGAGTATAGCTCCTGCGGTGCAACTGTGGGCACGTGCAACATTGACGATTCTCCCCCTATCGAATCGTTCCCTTCTCTACCCTCCCCTTTTCCTCCCCTTTTCCTCCCTCTTCCATCGCAACTCCACGCGCTTCTAGCATCCCCCCTTTCAAGCCCTCTCTCCTCCCTTCGTCCCATTCTTACTACGCTCTTCCTTCAGCCCTGCGCCTCCTTTCTCCTTTACTCCTTTACTCCTTTCCATCTTACATAACTTAGCCAGCACCTTCTCGGCAACCTTAGGTCCCCTTCTCAAGAGTACCAATTCTTTTCATGGCTATACACATCTGTACCATAGCTGCATTGGTATTCCACGTCCCTATCATATCGCATCAGGTCGCGCTCTACGTTTCCACCCTAGTCTCAGAAGCCATAAGCCCGACCTCCATATCCGCGACTTACACGAGAGAGGCAATCGGTCTACCCCGCACTTGCCGAATTATTCATCCAAAAATGCCACTTAATAATTCACGATACATCCAATGCCGACCAAACTTTCTGTACTCCGACGTCTCCAGAAAACCAACATCCTTCGATGCCTCCAGAAGTTATGGAAGCAACGAGGGGATCTTAAAGGTCTACGTGGTGGATCGATTCTTTTTTTTCTTTACACTTTTCCATCCCACCAACCAAATCTGCGAATCACATCGTGCAACTTCCGGCCGTCGATTCGCTCTTCGCATCGATGTCCTTTGACGGTTGATAACGATGATTATACTCGTTGGAATATAATCCAGCTCGAATACGTTAACATCGTGTGTGAATAGTTAGTAAATTAGTAGAAGCTGGCAAGTGCATGCCGCTTCTCGCGACGCATTATTCAGTGGAGTTCTATTACATTCCCGTGGCTATAACGCTGAACCACACATGCATCATACAAGACGCTTTATTGTCTCCACTAAATTATGAACTGCGTCGCGTTTCCCAGTTAGCGTAACGTCGCTCTGCCGAGGACCTTTCGCCACTGGCATCCCTGACGTCAGCCACCCTCGCCAGCGGAGACAGCAGGAGGGCAACGGACGATCAGGATTTAACAAGAGAAAATACGGGAGCATCGTACCGGAGGACTAAAAGTGCGTAAAATGTGCATGAAGTCTGAGGCCAGTGGAACGCTTAAGAGAGCCGAGCGTGGAATTGGCGAAAAATGCGAATATACATAACTCAGGAATTTAATCGCGAATGCAACCCTGGCACGCGTAATGAAAGCTGCACCAGGAAAAACGGGCTGGGGGGCAGCAGACGGTAGGTGGTTTGAGAGGTCGCGGCAACAGTGGGACTGTCAGCCATGCTGCTACGAGCAGCGAGCAACATTCTTGTGGCTTAGACTCGTAAACAGGGTGGCAGCCAAGGGGGTGATGAGGCTCCCTGGCCAGGGCTGCTGGGTTCGCCTACTGGACCACAGCTGCGAACTCCGGCACGAGCATAAATCCTCCCTGGGCCGGACATTAGGCCGAATTAAAAACTTTATCTTTTTTTTTTACCTACTTCATCCTTCTCACCTTCTCCGGGGAATTGCGTGTACTTGGAGAAGGGTGGGACTATAGATTTATTTCCACCCCTGAGCGTCCACGAACCAGCCCCTATTTACTCGGCCCTCGCTTTGCATGGTGCTCGGGAGAGACTGCAAGCCAGAGAATGACGTCAGGGACGAGCACTTTCGCGAAACAGTCTTGTTGTCGAGGTTTTAAGTATGCACGGAGTAATCAGCGCCGCCATACTTTCCTGTCTGGATATGCCTGGATGCCTGGATGTCTGGATGCCTGGATGGCTGGATGGCTGGATGCGCTCCTTCTTCTTAGTCTTCTTCGTTTGCCAGTGCCATACAGTTGTCTCTGCCTGGTGAGAGACTTTGTTACGCGCACCAGGAACAAAAGCTTTTTCTTTGCTATTAAATTTGCCACGTTGCTGTAAAATTGTTAATTTACTTGGGTACTTTATTAATTAACGATACCAGCGCAGTGGCAACCCCTTCTCTTCGACACTCAACTCCGCTTCTCTTGTTTACTTCGTCTTCGCTTCCCTCGATCTTCTCTCCTGCCTGCCCTATCGCCCATCTTCACTATCTAACCACTAGGTTTGTCTTACTTCCGTCGCCTTCCGGAACTGCTAATGCTAATACCAGGACCTTCGAGACGGAGAAATAAACGTCCTGGAAATTCGACAAGTTGACTTTTCGAAGATCGAGAATTGACGTTACTTTCGTTCTCTCTCTCTCTCTCTCTCTCTCTCTCTCTCTCTCTCTTTCTCTTTGTCTCTCTTCTTCTCTCTCCTTATATATAGACACTTCGAAGGACTTGGAGATCCTCGAGCAAACCCGTAATCCTAACGCTGATCGTCTCTCCTATTCCGATAACGATCTGACTAGCGAATTCTCCTCGTGGAAGACGCAGCTAACGCGATTTCCCACCCAGGAGGAGACAAGCCTCAGGATCAAGGAAGCTGGAGCGAAGAGAGAGAAAAAGGATAAGAAGAGAGAGCGCGTATCTGTAAGACGAAGATTATCTTCGAATAACTCAGCCAAATTTTTCTCCCTCGTTAATTAGCCAAAGCTAAAGTTTCAAAAGATAAAAAAAAAGAAGGAGGAGAACGATGAAAATGTTGTTAGTAAAAAAAAATGAGGGGTAGAGTAAAGTGATCGAGGTGCCTGGAAGCTGGAAGCTTTCAAGCGAGAAGATCAAGAGACGAAGGTGTCGCGAACGCCGACGCTCTCGGGATTCGGAGTTGCGATTCGAAATGTGCGAGAGGCGGCAGGGCCGCCTTGTGCGCATTATATTTTATAAAATGCCATCAGAGTGCCTCTAAAAAGAAATGCTTCTTTTGAAACGAGGTACTTGAGCTATTAGCATGTCAGAGACCAGCAGACTGTCTTCATCTGCAATTCCGTTTAATTTAAGTGCATTAGCAGTCTCTTTTTTTTTTCACAAATTTTCCATGTCCAAGGCAATGGACCGAGATGTGCGCGAATAACGTATGATTCGTCAGACGCCGTATTGAGTTATCTCCCAGTATTCCTGACTAGCGAAGAGTATCCTATACGTCAAGCCAGAGGGTTCTCGCGTTATCGAAAGAGCAACGTCAAGACCCCGCTTGGGAAATTAAGGGGTTATTTTAATCCCGCAAGACGAATCGTCGGTTTCATGGGGAAAGGAAAATTCCATTTTCCTGCGGTAAACGGAAAATAAGACAGATAAAACCGAACCTTCCAATATAGGTAACGTTCGCGTTCGCCCTCGTGTTCATCCCCTACGAGTTGCACTTTCCGCAGAGGGAGACTCCATCAGGAGTTGACACTATAGGGGTTGATAATGAACATTAAATTCAAGCGATCAAATTTCTTTATCAAATATATACGGTGACAAGTATTTCTATATACAAAACAATTTTACCACCGTTTACCAGTCTAATCGCAAGAGTATATTTTCGAAAAAAAAAATAACAGTAACTCAATAAAAAAAAAAATGAAAAAATTCAAAGGAATATTCGTATACATGTAATATACGTATGACTCGATTTTAAAAAGAGAGGACGAAAACTGTTACCTGCGTGCGTCCATTTATAGGCCGCTATGGAAACTTCCCTGTAGGCGCGTAAATGAAAATATTTTATAACTGTCAGAAAATTGTCGAGGTTTTTACGATCGTTTCAACTGGGAACGATGTGAACGTAGCCGAGAGCGTAGCTGTCGCGGATGCTGGTAAAATTGTGGAATGTCCATATAATGGGCCTCGAGATGCGAGGACCGCGTATGCTCGTCTGGGATATATTAACGCCGGTCTTTTAAAAGGGTGGATGTTTACTTTGGGAGAGACCCGTAAAATAATTTCATCAGCGGCACCCCACGATTTTAAATTACCCCATTCAAGTATTATACACTCTGTTTCACTCTGCTCGACATTCCATTCGTTTTACAGGGTGCCTCGATTTCATTTGATTCCATAGCTACTAATAGAGATAGGTGTTCGCGTATATACTAGTATATATATACATAGAATATCTGAAGGGACGATGCTACGTTCTAGCACCCATAGATATAAGGCTCTTAAAGCGAGCGAGATGAGATAACGATAAGAGCGAAAGAGCGAGAGAACGAGGAAATGATGAAATGCGTGAGCGGTTTACATTTCTCTGTTTATACGAACGGAAGATAGAGAGGGAACAGTGGGAAAGGAGTATATGGCATGGAACGAAGGGAAGAGGGGACAGAGGGGACAGTGGGAACAGAGGGAACGTGAACTGCTGAGCGAGTGAGTTAGGGGTTGCTCGGAATGGTGTTCGCCCTTGGGCGTGTAATTATGCGCTCCGTTTCTCGAAAGCCTCCAGGGTCAACGCAAACGCAAATGCGGACGAGGACGCGAATGGGCAGCCATGTTGGAGAGAATGGAAGTTTCTCCAGTTCCCGTCCATCCTTCTCTCTCTCTCTCTCTCTCCCTCTCTCTGTCTCTCTCACCATGAGAACAGTAACTCTCACCGTGAGCTATATTATCAAGCTCTTTAGGAGATTCAGAGGTTTCTGAACTGATAGCCATATACGCCACACGCTGCTCTACGCTTTACTTCTTCATCCCTTCCTTTCTTCCTTCCTCAATTTCATCCCTCTACGTTTTGCTCTTCATCTGGTACTGGCACGCTTCAGCCCTCCTTCTGTATACCGAACAAAGCTGGCAAAACTTACGTTGCAACCGGGACGTAACAATCTCCTAAATTTCCAAAGTGTTCATGGTATTCTTAAAGTTTATAGCAACTACATTGCGCTGTCCAGCTTTCGTGTTAGCAGGTGCTACGGAGTCTGGAAACGCTGGAACAGACGAGGGGAACGCGGGGTCGCGGGGGTGCGGAACCGTTCCGGAGGCTTGGGGTACAGTCGAGGGAGAACTCGAGCCTCGCGGCTGTATTTTGCTTAGACAATATAATGCATGCAAGATTGTGGACGGGAGGGGGGAGCGAAGGGGGGAGCGAAGGGGGGAGCTAGCCCTCGCGGCGAGGGTGGTTATGCAGGTTGAGGAGGACGCTCGGTCGACGTGGTTGAACGTCGCTGGAGAAGGAAGGGAAAGCAGTCGGCTCAGGTTACCGCAAGTTGCCGGCGGGTTCCTGAGCTTGGACATCCTGCGAGTTAGCGGGAGCCACTCTGTTTGCCCACAAAGCCCAGAGAGAGGTTAATTAATTAACAAGTTTTTACTTGGGCCCGGCTGGCTGGTTCGCTTGTTTGTTTGTTGTATTCCTGCACGCTGCTAATTGTTAGTCATTTATGCGGGGGACCTTGCCACGGGGCATGTTCCACGTTAAATCAAACATATAACAGCCATAACGGGAGCAATGTGGTTTCAACCTATATGAGCTATGACCTGCATGATCCTGTGAATTAAATTCGACAGCCCCTGCGCGATGCCACTAAATAAATATCTCGCGCTCTTGCATCTTTTATCAACTTTGACCTTTTTTTTTAATCATCCGCATTCCCTCCGGAGTTCATTCGCTCGTCGAAAGGGGCGGACGGGCAAATGCCGGATGGCGAAACGCGAAAGCCGCGCAAAGTCCGACACGCGCATAAATTCCAATTACAGCTGCCAATGCTCCGAGCCGTGCAGCGTGACGGGGCGCAAAGTGCGCCGCGTCCATAAATTGCAACGCGCTGCGTCCCTGGACGTGCCGAATATTCGCACGATTCGAGTAAGACAGTGGAGTGTTATGGTGGCCGAGAATAATGGCCTGACAGATGCCAGGAAAAACGGCACGTTAAATGATTTCGAGAGGTGGGCGCGGGGGAGGGGCGGGAGTGAGAAAGGGGGGCGGCTGCTCGGGGTGAAGTTGGACAAAATAATAATGTTTGGCGCGAACCTCAAAATCCATGCAGAAGGGGAGGATCGGATGGGGAAGAAAAGTTTGGCCGCAGCCCTGGGAAAGGTGTCGAAGTTTTTACCGCAAGGCCGAATCCACAAGGCGGAACGAAAGCGATCGCTCTCGAAGGCGCTTCAAAAACAATTAAAAGCGGTTTCGCGTGCTTGCCCTCCGGATAGCCCCTACGATAACGAGCTAATATATGGGGTGGCAATGCAAATTTTCGTCACGTGACATGCTTTATTCAAGAGCATTTGGCTGAAGCGGTACAGGTGCGCCTCTACCACTGCTGGACGCCACTAGTAAAACCTGTTACACTCAAGTGAAACATTCATTCGTTTTATCACATCAAATATTCGTTTTTGTTGCGGCACAATTCTGCCTTTCGTCTTTCTCTCTCTTTTTTTTTTTACTACCGCCATACACCGTCCATACAGTGGGCAGTTTGAAAAAAAAAATCTGAAAAACTGTTTGACCCCGAACAAACCTCTCTCGTCGAATAATACCCAGCAGCAGGCTATATTGTAATTTACACATTGCTGTACAGTGATTGGTGGAAATCTGATTAATGAATACGCGAAGAAAATAAAAAATAAAAAAAATAATAATACGAAAAAGAATTTCAAGAAAAAGTCCATTATATCTCAAGATGGCCATTACTCGCTTTGGGAATTTAAAAGTTTAAGGGGACCTTCGATGCTTTACGCAGTTGTTACGCTACGCGGGCAAATATTTGCTCGAGCCACGGCAAAGCGACGTTTCACGTAAGAAGGTAAAATATTGTTGGGCTCGTGCAGGCTCTGATTTACCCATGAAAGATTCACCCTTTAATAATGAGTTCGGCTCGGCGTCCCGGCGTCCCGACGTCCCCAGCACCTTCGACCCTCCCTAAACAACGCAATTTCTATATGTATACATTGACTATATGAATACCGACCGCTGCTCCCGCTGTGTACCGACATAACCCTCTACAACCCCTAACCCCTGCTTTTAACCTCACCCACAAATATGCTTCTACGACCTTCCCTTACGATTCCATTTCATCCCTTGTACTCCCTTTATAGGACGATCGAAAAATTGCTTGGTAGACGATGATTAATTAAGTCAATACGGAGTTAAGGCGTCGCGACGCCTTTTTCAGCCCGTCCCTACTCACCTCGACACTTGACCTAACGCGTTACATACATCGTTTCTTGTTTTAACGTTGGTATGCCTTCAAGATTTTTTTTGGTTTAGAAAAAAATTATGATTTTTTGTTCGAGTTACAACGGTACTTCGGGCGTTAATGTATATGTATATGGGATATATGTTGCAGAAATTGGGGTGTTTCCGAGCTTTCAGAGATCCCTTATGGCGAAATATATGTACGTACGTGGGCAACGTGCAGGTTAGTTCGGAGCGTTAATAGTTAAAGCTAATGCCAGAGGCTCAGACTAATGGAAATACCGCGGCAACCCCTGATCCCGGACTAGCGACTCTGCAGAATCTACAAAGTACATCCCCTGCTTAACCAGTAGTTATTCTTTGAGGTTGATGAGGAGGGAAAAAAATACGCTCGTTTAGTTACGGTCGATAGATTTTCAATCTCCACATAAATATTATACATTTTTAAGCTATTACACGTACGGATATAGATACTGATATCAGAAATGCATAGCGACGGTCGAGCTTACGTGGATTTACCAAGAACGAGCTTTTTTACTGTGCAGCTAATGCGACGGGTAAATATCAAGGATGCTGCCAGCTTATACGAGTCTTCCTACCAAGATCCAGATACTTATCCCGCACCAGCCACGTGGGCAACCGCCATTTTGCGGATCGTGTTTATTACGAATGATTGTGATTACGTAACAAAGCTCGCCCGATGCAGCTGTAGTCGTTCTAAGGTTAAAGGGCATTTACGTTAATCGCACATTTTATGTTATTTTTCCTCGAGCAACGAATCGCGAGACGGAAATGACGTAACGTGATCAAAGCTATTGAACACGTGTTCTAGAAAATTTTGACAGTTCGACGTTCCGTCGAACGGAATTAAATAAAGGGAACGAAAGGAATAAAAAAGTTCTTCGGTTACAGCTGTTGTTATTACCCTTTGCTTGTTTCAATCTCATTCATTTAATCCGGGTCCCCCTGGTACTGATCCTCGACATGCAGCGTCCGGTCATCCGATGGCTACATGAAAATCAATCCACTGGGCAATTTTTTTAAAACTAAGTATGACCTGATCGAAAATAGCGAAACGAACCATGACGGAGGGTCTTACGAGGATTAAAAGATTTTTCAAAACTTTTTTGCAAAATTTGTTAGCCAAGCTTTTTCATTTCCGCATCAATTATGAAATCTAAAATCTCTGGGAACCCCGGTTACAAATCCATCCAATGGAGTCCCGAAGCTTGTCACACGAAATTGTACCAAACTTTTTTTTCCAAATCTTCCTTCTCACTCTCTCCGTCGGCTCTCTCGGTATCCGCACCTTCGGCGTACAGCCTCTCTCTCTCTCTCTCTCTCTCCCTCACTCTCTCTCTCTCTCTCTCTCTCTCTCTCTCTCTCTCTCTCTCTCTCTCTCTCTCTCTCTCTCTCTCTCTCTC
>JARQSW010000535.1:186067-339512 GCA_030142375.1 Calameuta pallipes
CTCTCTCTCTCTCTCTCTCTCTCTCTCTCTCTCTCTCTCTCTCTCTCTCTCTCTCTCTCTCTCTCTCTCTTTCTCATTCACCCTCTCCCCTCTTACTCTCTTTGTCCCACCCGTAGCAGAGCAGCGGAAATGTGTTGTGAAATATTTAGTCGAGTCTCCATCTCCCCTCTACAAGCTACGAACATCCGGCGGCTGCATTATTAAATGTGCGACGCGAACTCGATACCCTGATTTTATGGGAAATCCGTGAATGAAATAACTCTTTGCGAGGATCGCTATGGCGCCCACTCTCCTCTCCAATTCCTTTCTCTCTCAAATTACCTCTTTCCCTCTTTCCTCTCCCCCCCCCTCTCTCTCTCTCGCGTTTTATCATAGTCTCTGACTTTGCTTTCGGTTTCACTATCTCCCCACCTCAATTTTTTTTTTCAGTGCGATAACATCGAGACGCGTCTCACGATATTTCCAGAAGGCGAAGAAACTCCAAGATCCTTTTAACTTCGACAGTACAATTTTCACCGTACTACGGCGCCATCTTAGAGCAACTATGCAAATTACAAATGAGATAAAAGTACGTGATTAATGAAAGGCATTCGTATTACGCCATTACTCTCTTACGTGCAGTCGTTCGCTCGCTCCCTCGCTCTTTCGCTATCTATACATATACAGTATACATATATAAATATAACTAGCGAGTATATAATATATTCGTTACACAGAGTCCCGCGAGAGTAGCGCTCGCCATGGGAGGCCACCGCGCACTTACTTTCAAACCTTTTCTTATTTATGTCACGAGTAATATAATCCTATCAGAATTGTAATGTAAGGCGCAGTAAGCTCAGTGCCGGCAGCAGGGAAAGAAAGCACAGGGTAGAAGAAAGCCACGTAAAAAGCAGTAGGCTCGATGGCGACTGCCCAGGTAACTAAAGCATAAGTCTGTCGAGGCTGCTGTAACACGCTCGTGATTGATTACCAGCTTATCGAGCTTTTCATTGTAATTTTTAATTATTCCTTAACTATTCCGTCCGATAGGAGATATCGTGTTTGAATTATAATGCCGCCCGTGAGTCGTGTGTTCGGGCAGACTGCGTTAACGAATAAAAAAAATAGCCCGCAATACGTAAGTGCAACCTTAACGAATGAGTCTGAACCTCCCGGGCCGGACAATTCCAACCTTTTTCACCTATAAATTAATAAAATTAAATTATTCGTTCGAATTCTCATGTGCACGATAAACGTACAGGGACGCACCCTCGCAAATCAATCGTGTTTCCAGGTATCGTTCGGGCGCGATAAGATAACGCAGTAAATAATCCGCAATCCGTTCGAATCCCGTATAGATTTCTCACGTTTGCTACCTGGAGCACCGCGGATACCTCGAGCAGCCAGTATTGCCAACATCTTCTGAAACAGTCTAGGTACAGAGATTGACGAGACTGGCCTAGCAGCATCAAAGATTCAGTCCATTAGGAGAGCCAAGAGGGTGGCAGCCGCGCTCAGGCGTGCCAGCTCCCTGAAGCTAGTAACGTACGTTATACGCCGTGCTATTCCTTAGCCTCCCCCGACCTCCCTGAACATCCCTTGGCTTACCGACTCGTGCGGCCCTTCTTAGGTTGGCCTTATCTAGTAAGATTGACTTTAATTCTTAAACAGTGTTAATACTGTAAGGCCGCTTCTTATGCCTGTCAAGGACTTCCGTAGAGCCCTGAACCCCCTGAAATCCTTATCCTGCGGGCATTTCGCCCTTCCGAGCATCCCCTATCCATTTTACCTCCGAGCATTTTACTCTTAGCTTATTTCATCCAGCATTGCTGGCCATGACTTGCGAAAGCACAGGATTCACCCCCGATACCTTAATTTCCTTTTATTTCTGTATCTCTTGTTTCCTACCCTTAACCCCACCCCGCCCGCGACCTCTGACCCACTTAGCCAACCACTGACATTCGCCCTGAGCCTCCGTCTAATTAAGAGGATCCTGGTTTCGTGGCGAAATGGTCTTAGCGAGTGATGATAACTATTCGGCCTAGTATTAGACCCTTACCTAGAGCCGAACTAATACCATGAAACAGAATACAAGATGGCGGACGCATTTCACGAGGGTAGTTTGTGATTTGGAGTGAGATCATTTTCAATTTGCAAGACCGGCTTTCCTCCGGGAACACCGTAAGAAGACTCTGATTTAACGTGACTCGAAATTTAGATAGGAACGAGGACCGGAAGCAATACCACTTCGTGCTGGCGAACGGTAACCGGATATACGTATTGACCGCATGTCGCGTAGTTATTCAAAGAGATAGGAACAAAAGTTTTACGAGGTTGTTTTGCGAAAGCGCTAGCATAGATTCAGGATATACCGACCAGCCCTGGCTAAACAGTCATAAACAGCCAGCGACCCAAGATAACATACATGGTAGCACGCTTTGCCTCTGACCGTTAGAGCGTGCATAATTATATTAATTATTAAAAGCTGCCTGACAGCAAACTTCGTCGAAGCATGAAGAACATTTTTTTTTACTCCAACGTAGACATTGTTTCTCGCGTCGATCGGCCTACTGGCCTGCGTTCACGTGATACAAAAGTTCCGGGAATTCAGGTAAATTTTTTTTCTCGCACAAAGAGACCTTAAAATTACGAGGAAAACGAATGCGCGTTCGAAAGGGCGTCAGAGGTGGCGAATACACGCACAGGGATAGGCGTAATTTTAGAAGCGGAAAGTGGAATCCGGAAATGTAGTTTCACGAGGCTAACCGCGGAATTCGGCGTTCCCAGTGAGGTCTGCAGCTCTAATTACTATGAGCCACGCACACGATTAATTAATAATTAAAATAAAGTATCGCCGTGAAACCAGACGACGAAACGGGCGTTCAGTATTATTCTGGCTGACGGTAGATGCGCGCGCATCCTCCCTTGCTTATGGGGAGGTTTGGTTTTCAACCCTGCAGGCGGTAATATACATAATTAAACATACGTGACTTATCTGCTGAAAAATGTTGTGTTTAACACTCCCCGCTTTGGGCCAGAAAGAGATCGGGGAGCGGGTGAACTCTGAACCCACGACGAGCAACCCCTCGGCGACCTAGCAAAAACAACCCCCGACCTCCCCGTCGGTGACATAGTACGCGTGGTTATCTGCAGATACCGGTCCGTGTGTTCGCGGTTTTCCAAATTATTATTTTTTTTTCCTCGACTCCCTTCACTCTGATATTTCTCTTTTTTTTCCGACCACCCGTAGTATCAACCCCTATCCACCCCAAGCGCACGCATTTCCGCAGTCAAATATGCCTCGGCGCAATTTTTTTTTTCGGACTGCTACGAGAGAGCTCGTAAAATTGATGTGGTTAGTCGGTTTTGAAAAAATAAAAAAAAAAGAAATTGCACTAAATCTATATACTGTTATTTGTTGTTATCAGTTCCCTTTCGTGACTGCCACTCTAAAACGCAGCATAAAACATGGCTGCTGAGTGGGAAAAAAAAGGCTGATTCCCAAGCTCCCTTGAAATAATTAAAGTTTCACGTATTACAGAGAACACAGGATGGGGGTCGAGGAGAAAGGTATTTCACGAGCTCTCTTATCGGAGGGAAGTTACGGGAACCGTGTGATTAGTGGCTCCAATTGCATGCGTCCAATTAGTCAGGTTCATCCTCCCTCTCCGTCCCTCGTAAGACTGTAACCTAATTAATAAAAAGTACATGGACTGATCGGCTCAGTCTCACCCCTAGACTAACGCACTGCTACAATAGATAAAAGAAGTTTCACATATGGGGTGTCTCAATAATAAAAGGGTTGCTATTATCTATTCCAAAACTACCCTACATAAAATTCGATTCTATTTCCTAGCTGTTAAGGAATGTTTTTCCTTTTTTAAACGTTGCAACAGGGAAGTTCGCGTATCTCGGGCAGTATTTCAAGTGCGATACGAGTCCGTGACAAATAGCTACCGATGTAATGAATATGAAACGCAGAGCGCACTGGAATCCCCTCCCACGTCTGCTGCACGACTCACGTGTAATATGACGCATAACGTACACGCGGTATATAAAGTTAAAATAAAGCGCTCCGCCGCACTATACTACCTTCTGCATTGGAGTTACGTGTGCCCTTAGTTTTCACCTACAGTAACCACCCTTATTCTTATAACGGGTTCAATATTTCTAAACAGTTGGTTTCTGCACTTTTGCAAATTGTCCCACGTAGCTCAGAGAAATGCAAGGATCAAAAAATAAATGATTTCTATATACAAAGGGTAAGTGAATTTTTTGTTAAATATAAAAATTCAACGGTTATCTTCGAAGGGTAGAAACGATCGCGAGGGGGATGAAATGATTTTTATCCTTCTTAATAAATATTTTCATGTTATTTATGTTTCAGCAGGTACTCGTTACAGCAATGGCTTGGGGGTAAAGTAAAAGTGATAGTGGACTAGTAGTACCAGCAGTATGTAGTAGCATACTAACGATACTAAGGGTATAGTGATACTAGGAGAGCCGTTACCAGTGGCCATACGCGGCAGGGACGCATGCAACATCTTTATGCGATGTGTGCAGAGGGATTATCCTGTGACAAATGAACAAACAGCTCGTACTCCCTCCTCGGTCCTTCCGCAGCATCCCTGAACCTCCATCTCGTCCTCCTATTCCTCTCCCGTGCCCAGACGTTTTCTCTGGCCGACGTTTCGCACCCTCGGCAACAGCGAGAATCTGCATATAACACCCGGATGCTAATTGCTTGGCCGGATCGAGTAAAACCCCGTGAAACTACCCTTTGCTTCTTGGTTAAAGGCCAAAAAGAGGGATAGGGGTTAGAGAAGTGGCTGGAGCCCTTATTCGCGATCTTCGGAGAACGTCCCGACGCCGGGCGTCTCTCTCGTCGGTAAGACGACGAATGGTCGAGGCTGATAAAGACAAGAAGAAGAAGTTGATCGATCGACTTGTTACCAATGGTACTGTCTTTTTTTATTTTTTTTCAATCTTTTTGTTTCGTGGGTTCCCGTGATTCCCGCAGCCGTCTCGCGTAGCGGAAAGATTCGCAGGCGATGCGCGAAATGAAATTCGTGTCAAAGATAATTGTCACATCGCGACGGTGTCACTCAATTTTTTTTCCCATCCCTCGTTCATTTCTTTCGATTCCGCGCGCTATCCCCTTCGCGTATGCAAAATTCAGGCTGGGAACATATGCGCGTCCGTCGCGCGTTTACGCGAGGCTACGTGACCGCAATGCAAAACGCGAGTGACTTTTCGGTCTGGATTGTTCGAGTGGCTGAAAAATTCAGGTCGAAATAAATAATTTAAAAAACGCATACTTCACTCGCGTTCGCCTCCATTATCTTATTCGGCGGACGCAGAAGAAGAATACGCCTCGAAGGAATAACCTTTACACCGATGAAATTTACATTAGAGCGCTGATGCATGCGCTTTTGAAAATCGACTTTCAAACTTTTAAGTATCCTGGATTCTCCCACGGGGCTCGTAAAGTCATAGATTTAATTAGAGCAGCTACGGCCGAAGCTCCTGGAGCTTCGAGGAACGAAGACGCACGCGGTACGGGAGACTCTCTTCCTCCAGTCTCTCTTGCCTTGTCCTTCTCTGTTTCAGCGCCATTATAAACTGACACCCTCTGGACCTCTTTTCCACCTTTCTAAACTCGCTATCCTCCGCAGCCCCAGAACCTTCTACCCGTCCCTTTTCTCAAAGTAGATAAGAAAAGCGCGGTGCCCGATAAGAGTCGCGTGTCTCTCATTAAGCTAAGTAAGTGGTAGTTTGACAGTACGGAAAAAGGTCGAACCTCACGACCTCGAATAAGGTTCGTCTTGAAACGAGCCGGAGGACACGGAAGACCAGGTGACTTCTTGCTCCAGTTGTTTCGCTACCCTGAGGCTACCTTTACCCACCTATTACCAAAAGGAGCCTGGCAGTGTCTCTTCCGCAGCATCTGATTCAAAATTAGCTCGGGAGAAGTAAGTCCCAGGGCGAATCTGTGTATCCATCCGTACTTATCTCCCTTATCAATCTACCTACCGAGCTGACTAGATAAACTCATTTTTAAATCTTTTAAAGAAAATCACTTCCTGACTCCTACATAGCGGAATTATCATACAAAGATATCCATTGCTGTTTTCACGACTATCAATTTCGAAATCTGCAAAGAGCTTCGGCAAAACGCAACGGATACTCGTCGTAACATCCAGCGATGCTCGATCGATTTCCATATGGGGTAAAAAAAAATGGGAGTTTAATGACGAAGGGGACGTTTGACATGTTGAGCAAGCGATCGGTTCTGGTCGAGCGATTTGGGTCCTAGTGTAGAAGGAGGGCGACTAGAGGGCGAGGAGGAACGATTGGGAGGTCGGTTGGTCTGCGTGGACAGAGGGGTTGCCGAACGATGAGGAGCAGAGGGTGACAGGACGAAGAGGAGAGGAGGTGAGGAGGTGAGGAGGGGTAGCAGCCCCCTGTTTTACGAGCGTCACAAAGTGTACACAACGTGTACAAGCAGCCAAGAAGCACATGTTGGTATACGCAAGCGTGTGTACGCACCGGCCTGATTGTGTACTTACCCACCACCCGGTACATACTACAAGCGCTGGTTATAGGAATGCTTATACACCGGGCCTATGCAAACAGGAGGCCGCGGCACAACGCAAAGGGTTTACGGGAAATTACCTGAATGACGTCTGTAATACGGAAACCGGGACTGAGATCTGCGTATCGACTAGGATTTTCCACTTGCTCGTGGGAGCAGTCTGTCAGTGGAAAAATCTTGGCTACGTCAGACAAAATTGTCAGATTTATTTTTGACACCCTTGTGACATTTGATGCTAGTAACCTTTAGATGTTATTTTTAAATATAAATAATATTGAATAAATTAGAAGCTGGAAGTCTAAGATGAAAAGGTATCGGGTACTCCTGCTTGGAGTATAAGAGTAAGGCAATAAGTCCAAGAGCAAAAATAAAAGGCACCATATGTTTCATTAAGGCAAAATCTCATAAGCTGCTAATAGCCGTAACGCCAAGACTAATCCCAGAGGGTGCATTTGGTGAAATTTTTATTTTCTTCTTCCGGTCTCCAAATCTCCTCTTACTTCCTCTTGCTCACTACGTCCCTGTTCGTTGTACGAAATTGAAATTCGGGAAAGGAACAGATATTTTTCCAGATATTCATATATGGTGCGGTACGGTAGATTTCAACCCCTAATTTCATAAAGCGGATGTACTACCCCTTACTTACGCGCCTTAGCCAGCGGCTTCGCCCTGGTACATGGGAACCTATGAGATGCGCCCTGGGATGCTGCTGTCCAGAAGGACTCCGACGTCAACACCGCGACCCTAGGAGGGCATAACGCACGCTCATCTAACTCCAGTCTGTAATTATGAAATAACCCCGGAGCCTCTTTGCGCTTCTATTATCATAACTCTTTGCGTAATAACAGTGAAACTCCAGCAAGTTTTGCAGAGTTCGCGAGAGCTTTATTAGACGTGCGCGTGCTAGAGAAAGCACATGGACAGTCCGGATAGAGACTATTTCTCTTATAATTCGAATACGAGAAATTCGAGTGAAACGTGCAGACGCACAAAAAAAATGAAACCAACCCTTTACGAAATTGTCATTTAATCTGGTCCAGGTAATTTTAGTAATTTCCGGTGTATTTAGAGATTCCCAGCATCCCGCCCACATAAACATCTCTAACTCTGGCCAGCAGCCCTCGTTGACTCGGTGTCCCCACTCTGGTATTTATATACCTGAATAATTTCTACCAGCGTTTGAGAACCCCTGGAGCAGGGGTTCAGCCCATCGTGAATACACGATAAGACAGACCCAATGTATTCCGGTGTTTCAGGCTGCCCTCGTCTCTGCACCTGCACGACCCCCGCAGGTGCGTGCGAATTGCGTAAGCGTCGAGGCCAAAGGGGTCAAAGGGCAGAGAGTGTACAGGGAACAGCAAGAGACCCGAAGACTCTCGCTCGCCACTGTAGCACGTATATACCATGACCATGGTATATACCATCACTGGTACCCATGACCAGGATATCCCAGGATATCCCAGGATATCCCAGGATAGCCAGCACCCCTGCGACCGTCTGCCGCCGTTAGTAGTTACACCGTGTTTCACTAACACCCTATTCATTAGCCTACTCACCCCGTTGCCCCCGGAACGCCAACCCGGTCTGTGTTTCAGTCTGCTCGCATTAAGGCACTAAATACCCCTAGCAGATGAAAACCGCCGTTGTGTCGGGATTTCCTGGTCCCGTTACCGAACCTGCTCCTTACTTTTATTCCCTTTTGGGGATGGGGTTTGATAACGATGCAGAAATTTTACGTAAAATTTCAACGTAATTATCAGTGGATGCTGGGCGAAATTGCTAAACGAGGAATTAATAAGAGGAGCACTGGGTATAAGATCGTCGCGATGCATCTTTCGCTACTTAGTGCCAGAGATGCTATTTGCTTTGCAAATAATCTCTGTGCTACTTATGTTAATGGCACACATGCAGCCGGCTCGTTGCGTCATAAATATGTATCATGATCCGCGTGTACGTGCACGTAGGTAGATACGGCCGTAGCCAGTTCGCTGTAATGGACCAGGAGTTAAAGGAGAGAAGGGAGGGCAGGTGTGCAGCTACATGCAGAGGACGTTAAGATATTCCTGGAAAATTATTTTTAATGCCTCCAATTAGAGCGGTACATGTTACAAACATGATTTTCGCGGATGACAAATGAATTTAATATACGAAGGGGGTTGGGAGGGTGTCGGGGAGGGGGGGGGGGAGCAGTGCGAAACCGGGCTAGACTGCGGGAAACGGCGAGCGGGATTTCACGCCGGTGAGGAAGAGTGTAGCGCGGGGGACGTGACGTCAGGGGAAAACCCTACGGCAGCATATGGAAGCGACGTGCGTCTGGATACGAGCTGCAGTCTAGGAGATACTATCCCGTTTCTCTGGAGGTCTACAGCCAATTATCGCAACGAGGCGATACATCCTCGTCGTTCCTCTCTCACTCCTCTCTCCTCTCTCCTCCCTCCAGCCACCCCCTTCGCACCCTTCACTCTCATCACTCCTCTTACTACCTAACCTTCGCGTCCTCCTGTCTTCCCTCTTCGTTCACTCTCGAGAGATCTGTCTTTGGAAGAATATTACGTAAGAATGAAGGAGGGCTTTTGCTACGCGGGTTGTCAATGATCATCAGCCACCAGCCTGCTCCTGGATGCTGCGGATTGATCATCCTAATGGAAGTAGTATATATATATATTGAGAGAGAAGAGAGAGCGAGAGAGAAGAGAGACAGAGAGAGTGGAACAAAACGCAAAGGGTAGTTGATGGTGAAGCTTTCATCTAGGCAGGCATAGATCCAGTTGAGGCAACCAGGCAGTCAGGCAGTCAGGCAGTCAGGTAGCTGGTACGTTTGCGGCGCATAGCTAACGCGGTTTGTAGGTTTGTACCGCCCCAATCAAATAGGGGCCACCGCGACTGTCACACTAAAATTCCGCGTGCACCGCAGCAATGCACGAAACGAGCCGAGCTTTCGAAACTCTGCACGTATTTGCATATTCACTGGTTTATATATATTTTCGATATCGAGCCGGAGCAGCACGGTCCGCTAAACAAGGGGGACGCCGATGGGAAGGGGATATCGCGGTAAAGAATAGTGCTATGCTGCACGTATAGCGTAACCTCATCCTACTCAGGGCTACCACCTTCGTTTAAAGGCTCTACGATTTCTAACATCCTACTAGACTGCCTGCCTGTTTCATAATGCTGCATCGTAAGATACAATATAGAGTGTACCTATCGCATGATACTGTGGGATAGCAGACGATAGTACAGTTTAGTATGCGATACGGTATCCCGATAGACTAACAATAAGAATAAGAAGGTGTATCGAAAGGAGCTACCATTTTCTTTTACTTTTATTTTCTCTTCTCCCCTCTCTCTACCCGCCACCCCTCTCTCTCTCTCTCTCTCTCTCTCTCTCTCTCTCTTTTGGGTGCTCTCTTCTCTCTCGGGTATATCGGCTGAACCCGACCCGACGTTAGCGCAATATTCGACAAGACCGACGCGCTCGAGCCATACGGCTTTAGAGTGGCTGCTATCTGCATCTTCCTCGTCCTTAAGGAGTTGCTCTTTGCTTCGGTCTATCTGCTTCTTTTCTCTTTGGTGGCTCCTGGTTATTCTTGGTTACTCCTAGTCACTGGTCCTACCGAGTTGAAAGGATATCCGTTTCCTCCCCCTATCCCGGCCTCCTGGCTCTTTAGAAGGCAGAGGCCACGGGACGGTCCTGGCACCAGGACTCGCATGTGCTTCGCCATAGAAAAGCTTTTGTCCTGAGCGGATCCCTCGGTATCGGCAGTCGGGATCTTATTAAGGGTCGGTTTTAGCGTTAATGGGATTGCAGCCGCTCGACGCCCGGCGTCGAGCAACCGACGAAGATTGTTTAATTTTACGATAGGAACCTCCCAACCCCATGGACGTCGCACGGGTGGAAATTCACGCGATACCGAAATGGCTAAATATACGCAGCCGATTATTCTCGGAAAGTTATAAAAGAGGAGCGCGTCTCCAGGGTGTGCTAAAGTTCCTTCCCTCCAGTCCCTCCCTGGTATAACCGCCCCCTCGACTCGACCTACTACTTCTCTATCTACGCTACACCCCCTACGTTATGTACCTACTCTCTTCCTATTCTGGATATTTTACTTTCCTCGGGTTCACCTCCTGCACCAGGAACATCAGCGACATCAGCGCCAGGAGCAACAGCGACGCTCCGTCCTCTTGGTTTCTCCTCTTTCAGGATCGAGTGGCTCCGTGCCACTTTTCTCGGACGAGAGGAAAAAAGTGCGGCTTACTTCGCTTTGGCTTCTAGTCTGCTGCCTCTCGGCCGCGAAAGCGCAGGCACATCGGAGCCACCCTTAAAGAATGAATTTTTCAAACCGACGCGCCCGATGTTTCGCTATTTGCATTTTTATGTCGCGGGGCTGCGAGATGCAAATGTTTCGCAAATTTTTATCCTCCCTCCTCTCTCTGTCTCAGCCACTGTGTCCATCCTTCTGCCCTTCCATCGGTTCATCCATCTATTCATCCTCCGCTACCCCTTCGTTCCTGCCGCTAATCCACTGTTCGATATAAATAAAAAAAAAGAGCAGTCCCACGGAATCCGTGCGTGCATACGGCATATCTGCCGGTGGTTGTTTTTCTAAAATCTCCATTATTTGGGTATCGGGATCACGTAGCGATATCCTGGGCTCCCATGGACTTTTAATACGGTGAACACCTGCCGAACGAAAACGAGCCCCTATATATTCGTTATTTTAACAATTCACACCTGTGACACCTACGGCAGCTCCCGTGCGGGTTGTATATTTTGACTAACGTTATAAAAAATTTCTTTAAAAAAAAAAGTAAAGAAATAAAAAACATATCTCGAGACTCGGGAAATCTTTTTATGTAAACCAGGTGTTAACCCCGTCGCTGCTCCTTCGCAGGTTCAAAGGGGTTGGCGTGTTGCAAAGGTGCACGAGTCCCTCTTTGCGACATTATCTTTACCGCCGTCGTAAACTCCTTTTTTCATATCGTAGCGGAGTTCTTTACCACGACGTCATTGTAATCGTCGTCGGCGTCGCGATGCTCCTTCGCTCTCTAGTGCTGGGGCAGTTACGTCTGTGTGTGGATCGTACGAGTGGAACTCGTGTGGGGGTGGCTACCTGTCACGTGTCTCGTAGCCACAAAATAATTTCTCGCCAGCCCCGACACAGCCACACGGATAAGATTTCCCAAGCGCAGGTTTTGCATTTCAAAGTGCTCGAGAGGCGTCGAGCTGCTGTCCAGCTTTCCACCCCTTCTTCTTCAACCCCTTTCGCCGCGTTTGAACCTCTGACTGGCTTCACCGCCAATAGCAGGTGCCGGCTCCTTGTTCGCCCGGCTTCCCGTGCTCTTTATTAATTCCGTCCCGTTGGTTATTGTCGCGCGTCCAAAGTAATTCGAATGTCGCGACCGTTCTTTATCGCTCGCGTTTCTATCGCAGCGACAAATACCTAATTGTATTATTCGAGAGTGGCCGATAAGCTGGCCGCTTTAATCCGGCGAATCGAGAGAAACGAGGTGCTGGCTGCACGGAGGAAAACCCATCGTGGTCCGTAATCGGCTCGGTGGAATTGTCACTTTATCGCTTCGAACCTTCCCTATTTCCTGTTTCCTATTTCCTCTACATATGCACAAAATAGATACATAAGGATGGTATGCATGTCCGAAACAAGGGTTGCTGCGAAAAGAGACACTCTAAAGCTTCGTATTCCGTTTACACGAAAGGAATCCGTGTTAAAAAAAAAAAAATTTTCAGAATCGCAACGGAGACGTTGCGACGTTATGACGATGGTGGAGGCGAAAGGGGTGACTGAGGGAGGAATTAAAGAGGAACCAGAAGCGATGTGACCAGCAAGAGAGACAGGGGAGAGAGTGAGAGAGAAAGAGAGAGCATGAATTTGAATTCGCATGTTTAACGAGTGCCGTAAAACGATAGAATGTTAAATCGGCGGGCATGTAGGACACGTAGCCAGTGTTCTCGGGCAGGGTTGAAATCGTCGGCAGGAGGTGCGATTGCCTGGTGCGACAGAGGCAGGAGCAGCGCCAGGGCTGTTGTATAGCGCGGCCAGCAACGGGGGCGCGCTCGAAGAGTGGTCAGCTTATTCACGCTACCTGAGTTATCACTCGCATGAGACTCGGCGGGTTCTCATCCCTTTAAATAAAATTGTCCAGTTGCCAAGAGCAGTGAAACCAGCCCAAGTTGAGAGCCCCTGTCTCTGCTTAGGGACCGCCGCGACCGGGGACTGTAATGCTTGGTCACTAGGCGAGCCGGGGTGTGTCCGCGCGCGTTACTCCCCGAAAAATACCGCTGGGTCATGCAAAAAAGACAGTAGGTCGGAAATGTTGACTTCAACCAACACACGGACGCGCGCACACTTCTCCACTCGTGCCTTCGGTACTCCACTATGTTATACCCTCGCATTCTGGACACCCCCCTCCCCCCTCCCCCCTTGACCCACGTAACCCCGTGCTCGGTGACCCTCTTTAGAAATGCATGAAAGTTCTGCCTGCTCTCACCCAATTACTCCTGGCCCCGGCCGTTTCGACGCTGTTCGATCGCACCACCTCCCTCCTCCTCCTCAGCCATACCCATTCACCCACGCAATAGTCGCCGCACTCATTACCAGTCTCGACTCTCGAAAGTCCACGCGATAGTCACGGACCTACCGAACAGACTATCCACTCTCGCGTGATATCCCGGAGCCAGCGATAACAAGGACCATCTTTCTGTAACGAAAGGACTGGGACCTGGAGGACGCAGCGGTTCGTCTGGGCCCGAATGGGACACTGCAGTCGCGTGGGTCGTTTGGAATGAAGTGAAGATTAAGGCGAGTTCATAAATCGTAGCGTCTATGAAAAGCGCGTATTCATCGAAGCAAACTGACAGGAGGACAATCGCTCGAGCACGGAAGTACACAACCGAGGTCAGGTGAGGTCGGGTTAGGATCTGGGGTAAAAGCTCGCGGACCTCGAGCTCTGGAGTGTGTATTGAAAACGGGACTTAAAAAATGGCTAGGCATTTTTCTTCGAACTAATCTGCGGGAAACGCGCTCGCAGGAAGTAGGCGGTAGTTCGTATTTCCGGTTGGCACGCGGTGGCACCGTTCAGAAGGCAGACTGTTCATAAAAGGCACACAACCAGCCCCGATACCACCCGTGAACTCCTCGCAGCCACCGACCCTCCCCCTCCGCCCCCCCCCCCGCAAGTCAAGGGGTACCTATCCGTCCATGCACCCCCCCACCCACCCACCCGCGTATCCTGACTCCACACACACGTGTGTCTCTGTATTCTACGATCGACACGTGTACGTGATGGTAGCGCGCGTGGCTGCATTAACTTGATTAAAGTGCGTACCCTTTCATTAGCGAGTTGCGAGCCGCCTGAACGTTGCAAAGGAAGAATCCAGGCCATTAACGAGCCCTGCAAAAAGTGCACGATCGACAAATGCAGTTTTGCCAATAAAAGCGTATCTGGTATCTCGGGTTCGCCATTCTTTCTCTCTCTTAATCCGAGGTAGCTTTTAGATATCGCACCAGCCGCAAGATAGTTACCGAATATTGCGAATATTTCATATATAAATTCGCGGTCTTTAATACCAGGAGCGATATTGGCATATCGGCATATTGACACATTGGCGAGAGCCAGAATTTCTAGTTTTTACCAAGAGTAAATATCTTGTCCCCTTGGCGCCGAAGACTTCCTGTATAATTCGCGAGTCCTCGCCAAAAGCTTCGCAGGGGCCACTCGACAAAGGAATACATAAAGGGATACATTTTAACGAGTGTTTGCTTTGGATCGCCTACAAAGGACAACGATCTCCCTTTTTTTATTTCTTTTACTTTTTTTTTTTATATTTTTTTTCATTATACCACTCCTCCCTCCGAGCAATTCTCTTTGATAACGTTACGCGATTCCACGTTAGTCCTAAATATACATATGTATATCGACTATCCTGCATCTGTATGCAATCCACTATTTTTCTTCACGTATAAAAACCTTATTGACTATCCACATCTGTTACGTGTATTCGTTAATGTTAATTCCTGGCAACCCGTTCAAGGATTAAGTCGCTCTAAACCGTAATGCCTATTCCCATTCTATCGACGTCGCGACGCGTCATGGCGAGCTGGACTGATGGGACGATTCAGAACGCAATCAACCCGCGTACGTGGTTTACCGATTCGCCGCTGTTCACCGCTACCGCAGCTGCCATCGGCAGTTCACGAAACGTTCACCACCGTGGCCACTGTCTGTATCCAGCCTGGGCCTCCCTGGACCCACGACTGACCCATGACTGACCCACCATGACCCACCATGACCCACCATGACCCACCATTAACACCATGGATATTCCTGCCATTATCCTCGACATCTACAAAGGGAATGCCCGATGCATTTGTCCCTCTGGTCGTCTACCTGTTTATCTCGGTTCGTCTGATTTGCACGGGAGATGCTTACCGGCCAGACGTCTATGCACACGTCTGTACTACATATACATACATATTGACACATGCGTGACCTATAGCTTGGAAACGATAAGAATTAAAAAAAAAATATAATAACGGTGAAAGATCTAAGATACCGTCTGATGTAGAAAACGTTTATCGGTCCGATTGAAAATAGTTCATACGAATATATAAGGATGTGCTCGGTGGCGATTATTAACGCGCAAGGGATTTTATGGGGTTGCGTAACTTTTGAGACGGAAGCCGTACCGATACTGCTTGGAAATTATGCTGTATCCGAAAATGGATAATCAAGCG
Source organism: Calameuta pallipes (assembly GCA_030142375.1). Classification (NCBI taxonomy): domain Eukaryota; kingdom Metazoa; phylum Arthropoda; class Insecta; order Hymenoptera; family Cephidae; genus Calameuta; species Calameuta pallipes. The sequence goes on from JARQSW010000535.1 coordinate 201,395, forward strand.
ACTCTGCAGAGAAGGTGTCAAAAGGTCAAGGCTCTTTGGGATTTGAAAGGCAACGGAGTGAGTACGAAGGCTGGCATAGGACGATTAACGAGATTTACTTTGTTAATAACGATAACAGCCGTATAGCCATATTACAAACGGCAAAGGCGAGTAGCTTACGGAACAGCAGCAAACGCTTTCCTGGATAAACGGAATTCACAAGTGGGGATATGTAGAATAACCCTTTGTGCGGAAGTCCCGGAAATACCGGCACGATCATCCCCCTGCGATTCATAATTCAGGAAAAATGATCCTCGATTACGCTAGCACGTTTGTCCTCCGAGCACATCAGAGAAAGAATCATCCCTTTGGCGGTTCTATCGAGTCGGCAGCCTAACAACTGAACCATTCGACCAGCCAGCCACCCTTCGGCAAGGCGCCCAGCGCCGCCATTCACCCCTCGTTTACCCCCTAAGCCAGTCAGTCTCGCTCGATTAGCTCCCGACGAGACTTTTTAGGCCCTCTTCATCCCTCCTCCCTCCCTCCCTCCCTCCCACCTCTCTCCCTCTATTGAGATCTTGCTAATTTTCTTAACGACACGCGATCACTCGCTACCATTTACTCCGGCAGGGAATTCGAGATCACGTGATATTCTTATGACATATTAGTATAGTGACCTTAGAAATGACATCATGACTTTTCGTGCAGACACTCGGGCTATGTGTGTAGGTACAGGGACGAAAGGCACTTTTTCTTGAGGTCAAAAAAAAGATTTAACGCTTGAAAGGAAAGATATAGTCGTAGACTGCAGGACGGCGGGTCGTTCGAAAGTATAGAAACGATCAACTTTTCGAAGTTTAGCAGCCTTACAGTGAAGCTTGCTTGGGCGTCGAGACGCCGATGCACAGGTGCATCTCGAAGTTTACTGCTGTCTAGGAGGAAAACTGAAACTCCTAACCCTCGTCCAATGTCCTGGAAGAAGCGGCATTTCTTCTCGAAGGCCCCTACGAACCGCGTCCCCATATTTACCAAGAGAATAGGGACGTGTAGATGCTTAAGTTTTGCATTCGCCAACGAGAAGATGGAGAAGGTATGGCATAGGGTTGGTAGGACTGCCAGCATCCGGTGATGCTGGGTCCCTGGAAGATGCTGGAAAAGGAGGAAGAACGAGATACGAGAAATGCGGTATAGCCGCGGCGTCGCAACGGGGGCGTCGGCACCGATGGAAGGAAGAACGCGAAACGAGAAGGGATAAAGGCAAGATGGAAGATGCTGGGAAGGAGATGAAGAAACGGGGCAGCCGAGTCCCATGTGCCTGTCACGGTTTTACAAGTCTATAAAAAGAAGAATTTCAGACTGAGTTAAATATTGCTTCCGCGTCGTACTGAATTTCAAGCACACCTTCGTACCGCGTCCTTTCGGAATGTACTTGAGCCCGAATTTCCATTAAATCCAATGTGCTCGAGCGCCTCCACGTCACGAGCCATGGACCCTCTCAGCCTCCCATACTCGAATCCCGCTTTATTTTCCTTCGCTAATCTTAACATCCAATGCCTGATCTGTCACTAATGGAAAATTAATACAGAAAGTGCTTTACTCACTACTCGTGTCCTGCTTCGGCTGGTTTCCCGGTGACGTCGCCCAGTTGACTTTCATTTCCTGAAACAAACGTTTAACCCTTTATCAGTACACTTCATCTCATTTCTTCGACATTCGTTTCATCATTCGCATCGATCCATACTATACACGGTATATACAATGGGATTCATTTCGGTGAATTAATTTCATTGACGATTGGCAATTGATATTATTTTTTTGTTTATTGGGATTTATCTTTTTCCGAAATTCTTTTTAAAAGATTCACCTTTACAGAAGAATCAGATCTTTGTATCTGCAGCAGCCTGTAACTGCTGTCTGGATGTGGGATATGTGGGAGAGGAGGTAGAAAACTGGAAGAAGAAAAAAAAAATAGGAATCACCAAGGGTAGGTTACTGAACGAAATGGAAGGAAGGATCCAGGGGGATGCTGGAAGGGTGTCGTATACTCGTACTCTTTATGCATCAGGGTGTAGCTCGGGCAGGAGATATTCGATAGATAGTAAAAGTCATTTCAACCGAACCGTTTGGAAAAATGAAGATACTAAAATGCATCGCAGAGGAAGCGTCGGAATAAGGTGGCCCCGTACCATTCAATTTGGAAAGCGAAGACGTCGCGACGCCTCTTGCGAATCTATCGCGATCCGCATACTCCATTAATTCGCAACAATGAGAATATTCGATGTAAAACTATTTATCATTTTTTAAAAGCAAATTCTTCGCCCCTGATCCGGGTTGAAAAAAAAAACCGCAAGAAATTGTCTAGAATGCCCAAATGAGAAATCGTATATTAACGTCCTAACGATGAAAACCTCGAAGCAGGTTAGGCGATAGGAGGACGCGCGACGGGGTCGAGGCTGGCGGCGGCGGCGGGGTCAAGGGGTCGGATATAGCAGGACGGCGTAATGGAAAAATGGTGTCACTAACACGGACGACCCCATAGGCGTTAATTCAGACACGCGACCGGTTACATTGAATCATTACTTTTAATTTTAGCCACTGACGGCGTGGCGCACTAGTCGCTCCATAAAATCCAAATTTGCGCGCTAACGCGCGAAAGGGACGCCGGTAGTAAACAGATGCTCGCTGCATCCCTTCCTCTCGTTCGTTACCCTTGTTAATAGTAACGTCTCGAAATCTAATATTAAAATGACGATATAGCCGACCCCGTGCAGCGTTACGCGTTAAACGAACGCACGAAATTGTATCCCGTTGTGAAAATCAGGCCACTCCTCGTAATGATAATTCCGATGCGCTGATTATATCGAGGACATCCTATTTGAATAAATTGACTCTATGCAAACGGAAGTGGTGGAGCCTCGACATATAATAATAAGGATTGCATAGAGTAGGAAGCCCCGACAGCGGCAATGTCCATATTTATGTGACAAATTCACTCGGCCGATCGACGGACTCGCTCGTGGACCGAACGTGTTTCACGCTGGCTGCACGCTGGCTGCACGCGTCCAAGGCGTAGAGGAAATCAGCTCCTCCGACGTAGATCTATAGGATAGTTTTCGTTTGGTACATAGGAGAGACAGACGAGAGGGAAGTTCGATCCTACGCAAATATGGGGATACAGAATCAACCGGGCCCATCTATGTAATTAAACGGCAAATAATTCCCTCCCTCCCGCCCCTCCTTCTCAAATGCTTCCGCGCAGCCCATCCGACGTTCACGTGTTCATAGGGGGGGGGGGGGGGGGGCCCGTTGGTCTAGACTGGGCAAAGCTTTGTACGTTATGGGCGACAGCCATGCTGGTATCTTTTTGAAAAATTCTCAAAGACCACCTGCTGACTTCCGGTCAACTTTGATGGAGCATCTTCATGCTGCATGGTTTATGGAAAGCATGCGTTTATGGAAATAATGGCCAGCTCACAATGATGCGCCTGTCGTGGTCGTCGACGGGGACGCCTACGGCGTCGCGACGTCATTCCCGTTCCTTCGACAAGGTTTTCGCATTTTTCCAAACTCAGCTGTACCGTACAGTTAGCTGGTAGACTGGTATAGATATTGGAAATGGCGGATCGCAGCCGAGTGGAAACATCGATAGCCAGATAATAATTGGGCGGATTTAATGAGGTGCGCGGATGCAACTAGAACTGTACGCCGCAAATTGGACACGGTGGAGCATTCGACGGCGGATGTCACGATAACCATCAACTATCCCGTAACTGTGTTAAGGGACGTGCACTTCGATATACGGGACACGTCATGATACGTCATACGTGGTGGGACGTCGACGGCGCAGGGTGAGTCAAAGGGGCAAAGACAGGCTCGCGGATGGTGGAAGAAGCTGTGGATACGGAATATGGGTTCGGCAGGGTAGTTTGGGCTGGTTGGGAGGAGGTTGGAATTAGGGGGTAGTGGAACGAATAAGGGCGAATGGCCAAGACACGGAACGACCGTATAGGCGGACCCGCAGCGTGTCTGCAGCAATTTGCAACTTTTAATAGTTAGCTCGGCTGCTAGGTTGTCTAGCAGGGCAGAAGCTCGAGCTTAATACTTTATGCAGGGGCAAAATAAGTTTATATATTGTAGTTTTGAACAGTTAATACACACGTGGCATATTTATATATTAAACAAGCAAGTTTTTTCCTGAGTTACCTCGGAACCTGACCCGCGATACTTGCTGCATTTTCGAGCTTACACTTTGACCCCCAGAGAGTGCTTCCGTAATTGATACTGACAATCTTTTCCAGCCGATTCCACATATTTCGATCCAGGCTAATTGGGGCCGAAAAAGAATAAAAAGTGCCGGATAAGAACTGGGATTTCCAACTGTACCGACGTTGGCGTCGGTATCGGCGTCGGCGTCTCGTCCTCGAACCCTCCACTCCCGGCGCCCACCCTACTTCCGGTAGGAGGCTTAAGCAGCCGCAAATTCCGCGGATATAAAGGAGTGAATTATTGGACCAGGTCCGGCAGGAAATCGGGCAGAAATTGCAAGCTGCTGCACTTTTGACCTTAGCCAGTGGTCGCCTGGGCGCTAGATATTTATTGTCCTATTATCTTGATTGATACTCGGTCGGCTGGCTACCGGCTAGTATCTCATATAAGTACGTTTAATGGCGTAAAGGCCGTCTCGGACGGTAGTGAGACGGAGGAACGAGACAGGGTAGGACAAGGGCGAAGCCAGACTAGGAAAACGCCGAAGGATAGAAAGAAAGGAGAAGAAAAAAAAAAGAGGAAAAAGTCGGCTGGAACGTCGTTCCTGCCGGCCCAGTAGGATTCCTCCTTCTGATGCTTACTTTCCTTTTTTCTCAATTTCTTCTTATTTTTCGGCCACATGGCGCCATTAGCCAATGACCAATACACTCTCTCTTCCCCTCTCTATTTACAGTCTACGGGGTCTACGGGGTCTACGGGGTCTACCTCTGGAACGAATAAACTTGATTTCTCTCTCTCTCTCTCTCTCTCTCTCTCTCTCTCTCTCTCTCTATACGCAAGCACCCCTCAGTGGGTATCACCCATCCGTCACGAAAATACTCCCATAAGACACCATATCCCTGACCAAGGAAGATTCACAATGAATTCTCCCAAGATCGTTTGCCTGTCCAGCATCCCGTTGAAACCGCCACTTCCGTAGTAAATCGATACCAAAGCAATTTCGGCAGGTGCATCTGGCGTCTAGGCTAAGTTTTAACTTATTTTCCAGTTATTCATTGGCCAAGCGCAGCATCGCAGTAGCCCGCGCCTCGTAAACTTTCTTCCCGTCGTTTGAAAACTTAGCAAGACCCACCACCCCCTATGCACTTTCTACTTCCCACACGCTGCCACGCTACTCGTTATTAGCCTAGAATGCGAATTCTTACTTTCCTTCCGTTTAACCCCTCCTGCCCACCTTTCCTTCCTTCCTTCCTTCCTTCTACTGCATCTACTCCACTATATTTATCCACCTTCTATATGTTTCCTATGGATACAGCGTATATAATATACCAAACTGTACACTGTCCGTCATTGATGCAGTAATCGAAAAAGAAAAAAAATTTCGAGATTTAACCTTCTACTTCGCAGTTACACAAACTTTCTGACATGAACAACTAATGTAAAATATGAATTCATATAATTCTAAATCCCCAAGGCTCGACGGTTATATTGTAGTACTCCTAGGTACGCAGGGAATGTATCGGCTCGGAGCCTTCATTGTTCCTAGACTAATCCACCTGGCCATGTGGGGCCTTACCTGCGCGACAAGTCTCCGCTATTTTCGCTGGACTGCGAACAGATCGGTTTACGTTTCGATCAACGATCTGAAATTACTCAATACACATAGATGTGAAAAATAACGTATTATTGAAACTGTGAGTAAATCAGCGACGATGTCAAGTGCGTAGTACCTGCGGCTTCTCGCAGAAGTACAAATAATGTCTCTGGTTGATCCCCGGTGTCTACTTGATCAGATGCTCGAAACTACTCACATGCTACTCTTCCCCGCAAGACTCCTTGCTCATGGTAGAGTAGTAGAATAGTAGAACAGTAGAAGAGTAGAACGGCAGAATGGCACAGCACCGCACTAACCTATGATATACGATGATGCTGTTTGGTGTATGCCTTCATGCCTTCTCTCTCGTATCGTATTATGTATTGCCCAACATAGAGGCGGCTCTTGCTCCTACAAAGTAGCTGCGTTTGTTCCGAGAGATGCACTCTGCGGTATCAGTTTATCGCGAAACTTCGGCGTATCTTCTACGAGTAGTGGCTTGGGCTGCTCGGCTGTTTGGTTGACTGGTTGACTGGTTGACTGTTGGCGTGGAGGGGACTGACTAGTGGCTGGGATGACAAAGTGATGGATCGTATGTACCACTGGATTAGCAAATTCGTTCTGTATAGGAATTTTGGTATACAAGTTTTCAATATTTTGAATATCGATCCTTGAAAATCTTTTCGATATAGTACTGATTTAACGGTGATCCTGGATGCTATAGAGTGTTTAGGATAACTTTAAAAGTATTTAATTATTGGTATTCAAGTTCGTCACGTGGAAGAAGAACGATAAAAACAGCAAGCATCACCTTTATCTTTTTGATGGTTCGGCGTTATCAAAAGGTGATGACGATACAGTTGCGTACGTTGGATGTATACTCGATTTACTGAATATACTGGATACAGTACATATCTAGGTAGTATGATACTATATGTGTGTATATCTTGTATGTATATATATATATACATATATATATATATATACATGTACTACTGGAACCTTCCATCTTTTTATTATTCAGATATTTTACACCGCGTATTGCATTATAACCCAGGATATATCCTATTAACTTTTTGTCCCGCACATAATTCTCGCATAAATAATTTTACTAAGGCCCTTTTTACGAGCCTTCCTAGGTCCCTTTCGCAAGTACTGCAGTCTCTCCAGTCCTAACACAAAAAAGATTCTATACTTGAATGTGAGCCCTGTGCTACTTTGTCTTCTCAACCTTTCATCCCCTTATTCGTAATCCGGTATATTTCTCAAACGACAGCATCCCCTATACTATATAGTATTATAGGCATTCGATGAGATGAAGTGTCGATCCTCCGAAAGTTTACGCTTATCTACGTCTTTCAGGATAATTGATTCCATCTCGAAAGTCATTCGATCACCTTTGATAGGAGTAAAGATAAGATGGAGATGAGCCTTAGCTATATTATCAATGCTCGAGGAATATTTAGAGCACATCGCGAAAAAAGGTGGATGAATCCTCCTGTATTAGGAATTCAAGTGAATCTCGTGGTATCTTCCATGTTTATGTAAATAATAAGCTGGGATCTCGTATAACATATCTGACGTAAATACGCTCGCTGTTTTCCCCGAAGTCTGTAAAAGCGATTTTTTCGCGCAGCTTCCCGCTGGTCCAAACGTTACTCCACTTTATCACATACTGATATATCGTCTGATTATATTCCCACGTGAGATTAACTCATCAGCTAAGATTCTCTTCTGACTCCATTACTCTGCTATCCATTTCTATCTGTAGCAGCATCCGACCCCCTTTTCAAGTGCATGGACAGGAGGCGAACCGGGTCCAGAATTTTCGGAGACTCATCTGAAATCCTTCGTCGAGCAGCATCTTTCCCAAGCATCTCCACGTGGTAAAATTTTTCCCAGAGACTCAGCCACGAGAACAGTTTGGCCATAGTTGAGACAACAACCCCTAGGAGGTGGGTGGACATTCCTCCTAGAGGCGCGTACGTGTAGGTACGTGGACCAGAAGGGTGCAAGAGGAGCATCTAGGGGGGCTGTTGGCTTCTGAAGTCCCGGAATGTCTCCTTGAAGTGACTGCCTGTCACGTAAAACATTCGAAACATTTGACCTCTGGCTGTCCGACTACTTCGGTACCTGCTTCACTCGCGAAGTTTTCGTGCTCTCATTCGCCTCACGCATCACTTTCGGCAAGTGATAAATGTTCCCTTTCAGCATCTTTTATCTTTAAACCCTTTTCCGTTGGGACGTCTCAGACCATATAGATAGCAATCCTGGCAGAATAAATGAAATTAAAAATGCATGTAAAATAATGTAAAATTTTCCAAAATCAACAAGGGGTCCTTATACTGATACTGGATATTGGGTAATGAATTATGTGTAAAAACTGATGAACTTTAGGCTCGAGCCAGTGATTCAAGTTACTTTAATGAGTTTTCAGGAGTCCTTTCGAGCAACATGCCGGCTGCTCTCCGCCTTGTATTCTCCTGACGTCGTTCTTCTTCATTTTGAAAGGGTTCGTCATTCCGCAGGACGAAGACGAAAACTAAGAATGCGTGCGACGAGGGAGGAATGAATGAAGAAATGAGAAATGTAAGGGAGCCGTAACACTTTATTATTACTGGAAAGTTTAATTAATCCACTCGTTATGCCAGAGTCTGCCTACAATGGAGGCAGTCAGGCAATGCGATAAGGACAATACTTTGTCCAGGCTAAAGAAGGATCCTTGTCCCTCGCCGTTTCGCCATGGTCGCTTCACGAGTTTACCGAAACGACGACAACGAGTACAAAGATCCTCCTGCATTTTAACACCTTCCTTGGTCGTTGCAGCAGGAAGATGAGCCAGCAAAGGCAGCTGGCTGGTACACCTTACCTTCCTTAGCATTTTAACGCCAGCCAGTCGCGCAACCCTTTCTTTTCTCTATATCTTATTTCCAACCCTATTCCCAGTCTCGCTCCCACTAGTTTCCAAGTCCCCAACTAACGTCCACGTTGACACCCTTAGAGTCTTTACTCGCATAGAAAGAGATACTGGCGGTTCCAGCAGCTGCAACGGAGGAGGGACCAGAGGGATTCGACAAAGGAGAGCGCAGGGGTGCTGGTGCTGATGGGGAAGAGACAGAAGTTCAGGGAAATGAGGGAGGGAGATGAAAGGTGAAAGGTGAAAAGTAAAAGACGGGAGGGAATGAGAAGTACAAGAAGAAAATAAGAGAAGCAGACAAGAAGAATAGAAGGCAGACGCCTCGCGCGCCGTCAAACGACGAATTCTTCTCGTCGATATTTAAATTCCATCCCAGCAGCACCGGCCGTTTCTCCACTTTGATCCTCCCAGTAATTACATTCTTTCAGTTTCGGAACGAACGAGCGTCGCTGCGTTTTCGACGCGACGCTACCAAAAATTCTTTCCTACCACTATTATTCACCTTACGAGCCATCCGAATCTTCTCTTCGGTTGAGTCTCCAGTCAGCTTTTTCGTCCCCGCAAAGTACCCGAAGGAATACGAGATTGAGGAAATTCCTCGAGGAAAGGATACAAGGATTTCGTCCTGGCTGACGCTCCGGTGCCAAAGAGGATAGAAGGAAGATCATCGTCAGCGTTGAAAAAAAAATTCCCCTTTTTTGAAAAAGTCACACGGAAATATTCCCATGTAAGGGATTACCCAGTCATCCAACCAGAACAGGTGAAACTCGCTAGTCAAGGATCCGCCAATCCCAGCCTGGGCGTCTCTTCACACTCCGCGTCTTCGTTCTCTCCGCCGCAACCTTCTGGCGGAGCCCTCCAACTTCTCTACCTGGCGACCTTTAAACTAATTCAAAGTTCGGCTCATGCTGCGGTTAGGAGCATTAGCGGAGCAAGAAGGTAGAAGATGCTCGAGCGTTTTACACGGGGTTCTCGTTCTCCGGTGATAACGAAGACGAGCACATTCTCGAAATAGAAGGCCAAGCGGCAGGATACATCTAGAACTTTAGTCCGCAACTGGGGTGGATTCACACCCGCCAATGTAGGGAATGATGAGAGAGTCGAGCGAACCGAGGGTTGACTCGGAGGTGGAAAATTAAATAGACTGACGATGAGCCATGTAGGCGGCCTGCCTCACGGACTCCATTATGAAAGTCTACAGTTGCACTGACTATACAGTTAAAGGTACTGTACACTATTCCATTATAGAGTGGCAGTGGAAGGTGGGCTGGAGGACGAGGAGGATGAGGAGGACACGGAAAGAGTCGACGAGGCAAGAGGTCTCCCGAGTCCCCAGGGGGCTGCTCTGACATCCTAGCAGTGAGTACCTTCCGCACATTTGCTAGGCGACCCCCGACCCAAGCACATCCAGGATGGCCCCTTTCCCCGTGAGGTCCCCGCCGACCGTCCTAGCCCGACTCCAGGCAGCGCCGGCTACGTGCAGACCTTTGCCCCACTTAAGCACAGTAATGTCTGATGGTATGCTGATGTCTCGGCACGCCACCTCCCTCGGACAATCCACGCGGCCCTCTTTCGTTTACTGGACAAGTTAAGATTTTAACTTGATAAGAGATAAGTCCAACGGAGGATGAGCTGGAGATCAGGATGCTCCTCGGAAGAGATAGAAGTAACATCCGGCAGGAAGGAAAGAACTTTACGTACCGGATGACCGTTCGGAGTTCAGAAAGTAAAAAAGATATATAAGTATATTATAAGTATGTATCAGCTATACCCTCCTATATACCTGGAGAAGGGTAGGGAAAAAAGGCTCTTGGCGTTCATTGGTTTAGTTTTATGAGAATATCCAGTAGATAGACGTACGACGCAAACGTGGACCATGGAAGCTTCTATGGTCCATTGTGGTGGGACGTTACGTGTTTATAGGGATGATTTTCTCGAAAGAATGGATGGCGAATCTTGGGACAACGGACGAAGACGTCGTCCTCGAGTAGCGGCGAGTCTACTGTAATGTAAATGCATGATTTTGGTTAGCGGATTTGTTCGAGCTTTTTGGAAGCTTTTGTCTCGGGAGTGGGGATAGGGTGAAGAGGGTCCTTTTTAGCGCTGTCGCTCGGCGTGCTGCGCCGCTGCAACGCGCTGAAAGTTTGATGAAAAATGTGAGAAATTCTGGCCTTGTCGAAGTTACTAGCGTCTAGTGGAGAGCAGAGAGTGTGGATGCTGGGCGAAGGGAGACGAGAGGAGATAAAGAGAGGAGAAAACGAGATTGACGTGAATATCCGTTGCTGCTGCTCAATAAAACAGGCGAAACAAAAAGCCATCATAAAACATCGGTTTAAACTTTCATGGAAGTCTACCCAGATGCTTCCCTTTGCTTTTGCCCCGGTTCCTCCCTCGCCGGGCCGCGCTTCTTTCTCGACTTTACCATGGAAATTTTCCATACGGGAAAATAGCTGTTCGATTGTAAGAACGAAAAGTTGGCTCCAGCGTTCGCGCTCGCTACTGCTACCACTTTGCCTTCCGAAGACATTAGATAAAGGGAGCAGGCATTAAATGCGAATGCATGAGATCACTGGAAAATGGCTTCTCTATATGTATACGACAGCCTCGCTTGCCCCGTGGTGCGAGTGCGTGTTTGATAGACTGTAATATCTAAGTTCACGGAAGGCCCGTGAGCGCAGACTTGCTTTCTCAAATATCTGCGCATTATTAAACTTCATCTCTGACTCTGCTCGAGCTCCGAGCTCGCGACCGCAGATCGATATCTTCATGTTCTGTCATTCCTCAAGGATAGGTTTAGAATTGCGTTATAGCCATGAGAATCGAAAATCTAATGGGTCTTCTTTTCGGTAAGAGCGCCGGAGGATTCCTTTGTTCTCCGGACAAAAGAAATCTATCTCTATTCCCACGGGAACAATCATAGCTATGAAGGCGGTAAGATAACCCAAGATGGCAGCACTCTCTGGAGAACCCTGAGAAAAAGCATATTTTTCATATTCCTTTCCCGGCTAACTGTATGGCTGCGCTGCAGTCACGTAGTTTGGATGTCCATGCTCTCAGATCTTTCGTCCACGACGTTTCGCTCGTACGAAAAGGAGAATCGCGACGCTGGTTTTACGAGCCACGTTCTTTTGTCGCCGGAGAGGAACAAAAGAATGCGAAGGATAAAATAAAGGAGAAAATGGAAAAAATCGCAGGAGGAACTCCTAGGACAAGTGGGAGAGGATCCCCTAACGGGCTACCATAGAGCTTTCCGTGTTTTTCAACCCCGCTAGTTGCCGCCTTCCAATTTGAATACCGAAAGAGTCGAAGCTTCGCGATTCTCTCAGGTATTCGCGAAGCTTTTGAAATTGGACGTTTACGAGAATTTTCAACGTCGCCCTGACGTCGAGCTACGTATTCCGACTGTTCTAAGGCCCTTTGATCGTCCTTCTCCTGACAATCCGTTTACCGTTTCCTCTTCCTTCTCGCAGAAAACTCGTCTTTTTATACAATCGACAGGTACGGCCGTACGTCCTTCACAAATTGGCATATTTGAAAAAAACGATTTTTTCCAATTCAACAAAAAAAAATTTTTACCTCGTTTCCTCCCGATACGTCGATATTCAGCAATAAGGATATATTCGCCACTCGCGCTATTTCGACTAACAAATCTTGTTTTATGACGCGTCGGCAATTCCTCAGCGCACTCGTGCGTGCCGGCGGATTAAAATCCGCTCGAGTCTCGAATCCTGTGAAATAATGTTATCCGGAAAAGGCTTTGTCGCCGTAGTGTCGTTTCAAAGGCGAGAGACGTTATTTTCTTAAGCGGGACGCACCCAGAGTTTATTACATTTTTTTTGTGCTTACGATACCGTATACCTATATTATTATATCTAAGAAGCTCAGTGAAACCGATTATCGATTAGCAAAATTATTATTTTATAATAAAAAATATGTTTATTTGAAACAGGCTTGCGTAACGATGTCCACTGTATTCGGCGAGCTACGCTCAAGACCTATGATAAAAGCAAATGGTTAATTTGTTATCTACTCTTATTAGCCGTAATGAATTCCAGAAGAATCAACATGCAGAAGAGGCATATACTAGCAAAGTGTATAAGATTTGCCTTGGAGGCTTTTTCGAGGAACCTTAATAAGCTTTATGGGAGCTTTAGATTTTGGGGAAAAATTCAAAAAGCATTCCCTCCACTAAGTGTACTCTGGCTCACTGGTGAAATCAGGCTCCCAAGTTGTCTCTTGCAGTGGCTCCCTGGACGTGAGAGAGAGTGAGAGAGTGAGAGAGTGAGAGAGAGAGAGAGAGAGAGAGAGAGAGAGAGAGAGAGAGAGAGAGAACTGTCAGAATGGGAGGAAAGCATGGAGGCCTAATAGCTGTTTAGATGTCGCTTGGGAATAAAGTCTAGCACTCAGGCTTATATAGAGATTCCTTGTTGTATAACTGACCGAATAGCCTCCATTTTCCTGTTATTTCTGTTTGTTGTGTGTGATTGGTAACAGTTGTTTTTTTATTATTTATTTTTATCCTCTGTATTTCTCTCAAAAAACATCCCACTGCGATAACATTGACGATCACCTGTTCGCTTCGAATTCGCTGGTTGCTATCTATAGAAATACACACACATATATATGTGTATATAATATATAATAAGCAGTCTGTATATTTTTACAACCTGACTGGTCAACCGTTAGTCAGATGTGTGACCAGTGCCCAGAACGATGTGATCACTCGTAAAAACAATATTAATGAAACCCAAAGAATTTGGTATTCCGTGCGTAAATGTTGCGACCCCAAATAAACCCTCGTGGTTGGAATCGAAACGGTCGGTTGATGAAAATCCGGCCCAAGGATTTTTCGAAATGTTAGTATATTTTCTAAGGGAATTCCATGTGAGGCGGTATACGCGGTTAAAGGAGGTATTGAATTTTTAAAAAGTCTACTTTTTTTCGTGAATAAGCCAAAGCCAGATATTTTGAGGATATCGGATAATGGAGTAAAATTCACGTGGAAAGATCATGGGAGATGCATGCACTATCGCGGCACAACGTGCCCACAAGCGAATACATATTCCGATAATTTTATGCTATTTTATGGGAGATTCCCAGACATAAATTCCACACGGTCTACCGGGGGGCCAAGGGGACAGAATTATGAGCACTGCATGCATTATTACTCGAAGTCGCGGACTCCTCTCGGTACGTGAGAATTTTACAGGAAAAATCATGATCTGGGTTACGCCCAGCCTCCCATCCCAGCAGCATCTGATTAATGGCCAATGAACTTTCGTGATTAAGCTTAATGCCGGTTCACACGTCCCATCGGGATGCTAAACCGATTGCCCCGTTGTCGAGTCATTCCTCCGTTATTCCCAACCGGATAAAACAGTTGGAAACAGTCGGAGCGACTGAATTACTAGAAAATGGCTAAAACAGCTTAAATGGCTAAGCTGCTGTTTATGCTTATCGCTGGTGTTCGGGTCGCCTTCCTTTTACATGTAGAAATCCGCCCCGGGCGACATTCGACCTCCTTCCGGTTGGCCGACCCCCCCATTAGCTACGCGAGGATTGCAATTTTCTTGAGGGTTTCTCTGCGGCTACTATGCACCGCGAGTTACGTAATGGTTACTCGATATCAGGAGATGGCCATTTTCTTGCTTCGAGACTACCGAGAGAATCTCCGAGATGCGAGAGGCTGGGCTTTCATCCGGATAACGACTGCGGAGCCGTAGGTAAATGAAGGGCCGCGGCCTGGGGAGGAAAGGAGGAATCGAGTTAAATGAGAGAATTGAATAAGGGAAGCTAAGGAGGTGAGCAGGGGGAGTCGCTAAGTAGATAAGTAAGCGAAGAGTCTGAAAACATCGGACAAAGGGGAGCAGCAGGGAGTCGCGTGCGCGCCGAGCAGCCTGCGGCGATGCACTAAGGAATCGGCGTAGCCGTTTTTACGTCGGGACGAGATGAGCTTTTGTGGGCAGCGGGACGCGTTTTTCTGGGAATTACGATTGGTCCAACTTGGGAGGCTGCGCGGCCAGGGTTGTTTGATATTGGCCGGCTTGCCAGAAGACAACTAAAGCCCGGTGCTCTGCTATTGGCGGGGGGCGGAGCCAGCCAAAGCTCCCGCGAAAGCTCTATACTGCTTCCTCTATCTATTTCTCTCTCATTCCTCTCCCCCCCCCTCTCTCTCTCTCTCTCTCTTCTACCATCCATACACCTATCCAGCCACCCACCGAACCACCCACCACCTTGTATACAGTGCCGATCCTCCTTCACTCTCCACCTCGTGCTATTTGGGTCACAATCCTGGTTGAGCATTTTTTCAAGATTTTACTCCGTTCTCCCACTGGATGCTACGATACTTCCTATTAGCCCACTTTCATTCGATTCGATGCCACGTGGAACATTTTTCCTTGTTCGCCTTGTTCGCTAACTTCCCGGACTAATTTCCCATTTTTTTTTTTTTAATATTTCCTCTTTCCATTTTCTCGAAGGAAATTTTGCAGAACAGACTAAGTGGCCCAAATGACTCTAGATCGAACGGCACGTTCGAGCTCGCGAGATCGCAAAAACCCCAAGTTTCAGCGGTGCAAATCCGTACTCTTGGTGAACTCGTTGGAGAGGATTGGTAGGGAGGGGAAGGGGGGGGCAAGCGCAGAAGGGGTTTTTAATAAATATATTAGCAGCTAGTGGCCGCGGTAAGAAGTCCTCGTTGTTCCCGTGGGTAAAATTTTCTCTTCCGACACCGCAAACTATGCTTAAGATAATCAAGCTCGTCAATAATGTAGCTCCGAGCGCGCACTGTAATCTCGCGAAATTTTAGCCATAATTTTGATTCACGGGCGGCTTGCGCCTCCGTGAGAAACTTACTTCTTCATTTTTACTAGTGGCTGCTACCAGCAACACCTAGCAACGTATCCAACACCAGTGCGCTCTTAAGCACCTTCATCGTTTTTCGTCATTTACTTTTGGCAGGGAATCCTTACGCACCCCTCGCCCTGCAACCCCCCAGCACGAACCACCCCTCGCAGTTTCACGTTTCCACCACCATCACTCCCAGTCAAGGAATATTATTTTAATCCAGCCGGATTAACCTCCCTCGCAAAAATATACAGCTGTACCGATCGTAACCAGTTTTGCAAAAAAAAAAAAAGTGCAGAATCGTAAGCAGTCGGAGGGAAAAAAAGTCCATAGGCGGCAAGGGAGAAATAAAAAATTTACAAACTTCGAAGGCATTCTGTAATTAGTAAGTTTTACGACCTTGACCGTAAAAATAAAACATATTTTACGAATGTCCAAGATACGTCCCTCGAGTCCAATCGAAGTTCTTCGGCCAATTTTAGCGGGACCCGTCACTGCAATTGGTCCATTCGGTTTCCGACTCCCAGAGGCATCTCCCAAGAGCGCCTTCCATTGATAACCACAAATAAAGATAAATCTATAAACGATATATTTTCTCCCTTATAACACGTAATCGACAGGAGCGTTTGATCTCTCACATTGTTCGAAAACGGATGAGAGGAGGATCTCGTGCGCATTAGCAAACTCCAATTTAAGCTTGTCGCGCCTTCGTGAGTCGCGCAGCTCATCGAGTGAAATAGTCATAAGGGCTTGGATGCTGTATAGTATAGATATAGATACGCCTAGGTATAATAGGATGGTCTTAACAAAACCACCCCCTTTGCCAGTGTTCGCTCTGGCGGAACCCTTAATGCGCGTCGGCACCCCCTTCAGCAGCGACTCGCACCACCAAAACTACCACTCCGACTTGGCCCGACTCGAGTCGAGTCCTATTAACTATTCCTACCGAGGTGTACAATTTCATACATCCTTAAGTAAGGGAGTAGTTAGACGCTCGTCCCAGATAGCTACACTAAGATCTCACCTATTTCCCCTTAATATTTAGCATCCGGTTTAACTTGGCAGAAGCAGCATCCTCGCGAGTATCGCACTACGTCTCGATGATCCTTTCGCGCTAGTGCGAGATCCACTTGCGTCTCACGATTACTCGGATTCCTCGGAACCGTCCATTTTATGTGAGAATTTTATTAAAAAAAAAAATAAATAAAAAACAGAAAATGGAGACACGAAGGATCGGTACAGCAGAAAATGGAAGGAACCCGAATCGGTAATCCCTTATAAGCCTGACACGGCACGAGCTGGGCACTCGGAGCTTTACTTTCCCAAAGCTGAACTGACAGAGCTTTCATCCCTGTCCAGGCTGAGAGACTAATGCTCCAAGTGGACAAGGATACGCGGACGATGGACGCGTCGCGACGCCCGTGTAAAACAGCCTCGTTAACGAGTCTCGTACTTGCAAGTTTAAATAAGAACTTGTTACTGGGGGGGCGGACGGGGGGATTTGAATATGAACGTCGTAACGGGGCCGTCGCGGTATTATATGCACACTGGCCTATCCACATACTTATATTCATATATGTATGTTTGTATATTGTATGTATCAAGAAACACGAATAGACTCGGCAATGTCGAGGAGTATAATTTTCTCATTTAAGGCTCTTTTATCGGTAATGTTTTAATTGGTGCCGTAGCACAGAGTCTCGTGTGCCAGCTAGTAAAGTAACCCTCCGAAAGTACCTGGCTATCGTGAAATTCATGACACCCTTCCGCTACCCAATGAATTAAACATATTTCCTACAGGCAATAACTCACTACGAGACGATACCAATTCTGCAAAAAAAAAGTCCCAGTTATCATAACTCGTAATAAATTTTCAGGAGTCGGATGGAGAGAGGGATGATCATGATCTTGCGAGTGGGATGGCAAATGGGTCCAGATGGTCACGCGACAGGAGGTTACAAAGAAAAGAGGAAAAATGTAGGAAAATGATAAAAAAAATATTTTACTGAAAAATAACGAGTCACGTAGCACAGCCAGGGCGGCATACACGTTTTCTATGGTATCGTAAGTGCATACTATTTGCATAAAAATTATATGCAAGTTTGTATCCCCCTAGAAGGGTTTTGTAGAGGAAATAGATGGTGGTGGAGGAGGGAGGGACGGGGGGGGGATCGCATAGGCAATGCTGGTTAAAGGTGATGAAAAGTGATGTTGTAGGCCGCGAGTTAGTAGCGAGAGGTTAAGGATATGCAGATACAGTAAGTGCCGTTTAACTAGGTAAAAGTGGAACGTTCTCACACGTGCGATTCGTGAGATACGAGTGGTTCGCACTTCGAATTTAACGCGACGTTTCGCGAGTTGCCTTCGCGAAATAATTAAGCTGGTTTTTGCGCGTCTAAAGGCAGAAACGAGAAAAGGGAGGAGTCGCGCATCATTTCTCATCGGGTTGCCTATCGAACTTCTTACGGAGCGCAAGGAGGTGCGATAAGGCCGGTAGCAGATGAACAGAGAAAAGGGATGATTTTTTGAAATGACAATCAAAAACATAAAACGTGATAAATATATAGATTGAAATTTCATCAGGAAGATTTAACTGAATTACTTAAAAAAAAAAAATCTGCACATAATCCTTTTCGTAATTTTAGCACTTGGAAGCTGCGCGGAGCTAGTGGGGGCTGCTGGGGCTGAGGGGGTTAGGTTAGGTTAGGGTGGCAGGAGGCAGCGAGAGAAACTGACGTTGTTTCGTTGCGCTACCAAAATAACGTTTTGATAATATTTCTGCAGCGATTCGGGGCGTTTGCTCCGCGTTAATATTTGTAGAGGACCGAGGGACGGGTTTTCGAGATGCCGGCTGAAATATCGTCCAGTTCCGAGGACGGCCGTAACGCGGACGACGAGCGCCACCAGGTTGCATATGGAATGCAATTTCAGTTTTGACTTCTTAATTACCTGCGGCTTCCAGCCACTCCCCCCTGCCGCCCCTCGCACCCTGAACTCAGTCAGGCCGTAACAACCCCCCCTCCACGGGTTCTCAGGCAACGCCACCCGCTGTGCCCTCCCCCCCATCGCCAATTCTCTTTCGCTGCCTCCCCCCTCTCGCCGCCACCCCCTACAAAGTCTTAAATACAATACTCCAGAGGGTTTGTTGGTACAGTGATAAATTCCGCGGAGCAGTCTGCGCTTGTGTAAATAAAGCGCGATAGCTGGGGAGATGCGTCGCGACGCGCCATGCAAAGTCGTGGAATTAACAAAGTCGAGGTGGTTCAAGAAGCTCAGACCGAGCGAAGCCCCTCTTGCTCTCCCCGGCAGACCATCCCTCCTTCTGTCCTGTCACGGATTAACTTAGAGTAAACTGGGTTTTAAGTTAACGCGATTTTTATCGAAGCTTCCATTAAGGACGCGAGCTGCACTTAACCCAATGAGGAACGTCGCTCGCGTAAATTCACTTTTCAACAGTTTCAAATAGTTACGCGTTCACCATTATTTTCCTATTCGGAACATCTTTCAACCTGACTGTAATTCTTTTAACTCTTTTTTTACATATCTGTAGTACAGGTCACGTGTATCTTACGTGTAATTCTCGACGTGTGTCAACGTTTCGGATCGTCTTTTAGGATCCTTAAGAGAGCGAGGGGGGGGGGGGGGGGGGGTCGGCGAATCTCGAGAATTTTACTTAAAAAGTTACAAGAGGTTATATACAGCAAGAACAACTTGAGAGATGCATAGTCTCGTAAAGATCTGAGAAATTAGATAGAGAAGAGAGAGAGAGAGAGAGAGAGAGAGAGAGAGAGAGAGAAGGAAAGGAGAGAAAAGAAAGAGAATTTCGCCTACTCCATTTGTGCGTTATGTCGTTATTTGTTGTCCGCTTCGCCGTGAGGCACTTAACCCAATTAGCACATCATAGCCTTACTCTCGTACTCTCGTACTCTCCTATACCCTGATACTCTCTTATGCTCTCTCATAGGGACGTAATAGCCGCGCGTACCTGCGCAAGCTTTAATTTAATTAATTTCAGAAAGCAGCCAATTACCGAAATGAAAATATAATAACTCGTCTTCCCGCGGGAGTCCTGTCGCCGTTTCTTTTTTTGGCCGCTCACATTCTTTCTGACCCGAATTTTTTCAAAAAATCCTTTCATAAGCAATCCTCAACAACATTTATCTCGCCATCCTGACTGCACTCTCGGTACATGACAGTTTCCATGTAGTCGTCCAGTTAAGGCTCATCCACCGACCCTTGTCCTCTCCCCCGTTATTAAATCGTTTAATTATTTAATTTAATTCAAGACTCAACTTTTCTTTTATGCAAAACTTCCATAACTTATAAATAATTTATTCACCCAAAGCTCCCCTCTTGTTGCGCCCTGTCGTGGCTCGCAGCATCTTCCAAGATCTTGCCGATTCGTGGATTCATCAGGAAAGATCATCCAAAGTAAACGTGTCCGATGACTGCTAATTCGAGGAGTCACGACGCGGCCTACGTGTAACGCAGTTATGGATTAAGGGTGGGTGGCTGGAGATGAGGGGGGGAGGGTCGTGACGTCTCGGCGGTAGGAGAAGCCTTTTACCTAAAATTCTACAATTTAGAGGAACGAGACGTGCCAGACATTGGGATTGGGTTTCTTATGGCGATATAATCTCTCACGGAGCGGATCCTTATTGCCTCTTTGACTTCTTCGCCATTTACAGCTTTTCCTTTTAGCCTCCTTTGGGATTCCGACGTTTCGTCCTCCTTTCGTTATTCCCAGTTCCGTTTATAACCATTCGCTTCCAGAGTCTTCCGAGAGATCCGATGAGCCCCCTCGAAATTAATTTTACTTTGAACATGCTTCGGGTATTCGGAAAATTCCAAATCGTCTCTTCGGATTATCCTGATGGATATTGTGAATTAAAAGGACGGATGTTTTCTTTCGACCAGCATCGTTCGGGGTTGCAAACATAAAAAGACGGCAGATGTCGCGTGCTCGGTGTTTACGTATATCCGGCAAGAGACTCGTGAACGAAGTATGAATATTATTTAGTTATCACGGATACGTAATTGCCCTGGAGAGGTGACTACTCTTAAGATTTGCATTCCGGCCGGATATTCTTATGCGTTTTCGTATTATAAACACGAAGGAGAGTGAGTTTCATGTTTTATGCGCGGCGTAACGTTCTGGGATTAGCATAGTACACGACTGTGAAAAGCCCTGCTGGGCAGGACTATCTCTCTCTCTCTCTCTCTCTCTCTCTCTCTCTCTCTCTCTCACTCTCGTTCTCTGGCCCGGTCTCCTGTCTTCCTTCAATTCTGACGTACCCACCAACTTCTGTTTTTCGTATCCAAATTCTTTTCATTATTTCCCAGGTGATCTAGCAGTGTAACGTTACCCAGCCATCTTGTCCCTAGAAGATCGTTCTACTTCCATAAATTTGCAAAAGAATCTTATTTACAATTCCAAGGTCGTAAATGACAGGAGGAAAGCTCCCCATAAGGCTAACATGCCAAAGAGGGACGGAGCATAGATTATCAATAAGCCAGAAGTAGAGTTTGTTTTTACGAGTTTTCAGAATTATAATTTAAATCGATCTGCAGCCCTGTAGCTTTCCAGCGAAGAGGCACCTCCCAGAATCGAAATGGCAAAGCGATCGCGTGGAACGCTCGGGCCGGCGCGTCTATTATTGTTCCGGGAACGAGAGAGAGAGAGAGAGAGAGAGAGAGAGAGAGAGAGAGAGATGGAAGAAAGGAAAGGGAAAAGGCTGAATAAAGAAAAAAGAAAAGACGAGGACGAAGTCAATCCGCGACCGGAAATTTAAAAAGTTGCGCAAATACAAGCAGACTCGGCAGGGTCTCCCGTTGGGACGGCGGCGGCAGGACGTCGGTACGGAGGAGGCTAGAGAGAAAAGTACAGGCTGGAGTTACTGGTGGGGATGTCCTGAAAATACCAGGATATACATGTACTTCGCTACGCAGTATATGTACAAGGACGTATGAATATGCTAGTAGCAACTGTACATATAGGCGGAACATGGGATATAGAAAAAGATTGTGTGCTTTCAAGATTCTGATATTGAAATAAGGGTGACGTTTGCGTGCGGCTTATATATTTAAGAAATTTCAAAGCAGCACACTGAGAACACTACTTACGACTTCCGGTTGTTCCGGATGTTCCGATACGTCAAGTACACGTTTGTTCGTACACGTATATCGTTGAGATACCTATGTGGTTTTGATACTCGTGGATCTTCTGGAGGAGCTCTTTTTATTCAGTTTACTTTCACGTGATCTGCGATCTGAGTAAATAAAAAAAAAGGAGATCCACAAGAGATAGGATCGGGACGATGAGCATCGCTTCTGGGCTTCTTGGGGCTGCTGGACTTGGGAAGTCAAGATCAAACAGAAGATCCAACCAAATGCAGGGTCACTCGGTCTTCAGCAACCTGATATTTTATTCTTTTCTCTGCTTTCTCTCTTTCACCCTGTCTCGCCTTATCCTCGTCGATACCCTGAAGAAGACCAGAATATCGCAGTCATCTTCCTCCCTCGTACTTTCTCTTGTCTCTGTCGAAGGTCACGACATCAGCTAGAAATTTAATTTCGAGCCAATCGAAAAGTCAGAGAAATAATCTCCGACGTGAAGTTAGTCCCGTTCATTGAAAATATTTAACTGTCGCGTCAACGTGACTCAGAATGACTGATTTCGCGCGAATAACGAAACAAATCAAGGATACAACAGCCGAGCGGTGAAGAAACAGAAGGGAATGAAAAGAAGAAGAAAAAAATGTACACTTACCGTGACAAATATTTAAATGAGAAAAAAATCCTCTCGTGGAACCGTTTACCGTAGCTGTCATTTTTTCTGAAGAATCATAAAACTATTTAATAAAAAAAGCGATTGTCTCTCGGACGGAAATAGAATAGCACGAAAGATAGGACGATAGCTTTGAATAAGTTTCCCTTCGACCAAAATATGTGAATATCCTATACTCGTTCTACTCTCAAGAGAGATTCTTCTGTGTTCAAGACGTTTAACGTTCAACGTCTACACTACAGTATGGAGGTTGAACACCCGTGCGTTACTCGCTGTACCCGAGGGAGAAGCCCTCGTGGATTGATTCACTCACCCGTGGTTCGCTTTAATCTTGACTTCAATTTCAGAAATTCCCTTATTCTCTTGGCAGCCTGCGTGGCTCGACATGGTCCTGTCCAAAGGAAGACCTTAAGATAAGATGGTAAAGATGGTAAAGACGTAGAATTGGATCTTTCTTGTTAGCCAACATAGAAAAAAAAAAAGAGAGAGGATAAAAGGAGAAGAGTGAAAACAATAAGGATGCTTGGGGATAATAAAAGTGAGCAACTATTTATATAGCGTATATCTGTATATACTGTACATGGGTTTAGCTATAGGAAAGACGTTCTCTGAAAAGCAGGTCGATAGATAAATCGTTGCCATTGGGTTTCCAGTTAACGTTGCCAGTCGGACAAGCTACATGGAATACAAAGCAAACGTCTCGAAGCCCCTGGAGAATTACGGCCAATTTAGAAATGGTCTTGGTAATTAAAGGAAAGCCCGGTACATGGTGTCGGTTTCGACTAGCGAGAGTCCAGGGTTGAGAAGAAAAAAAAATTTCTGAACGAAGCTCAGAATTTGAGAATCGTCCAATTTTTGGAGCACGAAATAGCAGAGGAACATTTTTTTCATTTATCTGTTGATGCTTCTGTCGAGAATAAAATAAAATATTTATAAACTGACAAATCGTGGAGAACGCGGTTAACGCGCGAATACTTATATAATTGCTGTAATCAAATTTGCCCTTAATCTCTACGTTGATAAAAAAAAATATATATATTTTCTATCTGAGTAATTGGCCAAAGCTTTGTTATTTTCGAACGAGTAACCAGTCGGTAAGTCGTAACTCGTACTTTTTGTTTCAAGGTTTTTAATGAAAATTTGAATTTCCTGTTCAACATCCAAGGTAGACGCCGAATGGCAGCGATTACTCGCGGTATAAAATGAGGCTGAGGGTGAAGGGTAAAAAAGAAGATAGAAAAAGATGATACGTTGATTCACAGAGTTGCCAACAGTTTTCGCGTGATGCATCAACTTCCACATTTTATACTTCGCCTCGACTCGGCCATTCGCGAGTCGCCTGACGGCCGGCGAATTAAAAGCTGTCCAAGTTTCGAAAAGCGACGAGTCGACCTCATAGCCATTTAGAAAAGCAAAAAGGAAAGGCAACCCTTTAATAACGCTGGATCACGACAACGGTGTCTCGACTCAACTTGATTTAACTGTTTCGAGTTTATCCCCACCTGAATGAAACTACGATTAGCTCCTTCGAGGGGTTCGACGGTTCGAGGGTGCAGGAGACAACAAATCCACACTTGACTAAGGGGATTATCGACCTTTGACGTACGTGACTCAGATAAACTTTCAAGAGTGCAAACACGCAAAGGACCTACGAGGCTCTGGAAGCCAATTGAACTCGTAGGGAAACGAATTCAGGGTAAAGCAGTTAGGGAATCAAGAGATCAAGAAATCAAACAGTCAAGCAAACCGTCTGGCAAGCTGTTTCCAAAGTTTCGGGAAGGAAAATAAAATACAAGGTATAGGGCATCCTGATTCTCTCGCTATCTATATGCATATACATATATGTGTATATGTATATGTATATAATATATATCATGCCTGGCATCTCATATCATCCAATGAACATTATGAACTTCAGAGCTGATGGAGACCCCACGTTGCGGACGTCTACACGTCCACGGGACTTTTTTCATTTTGAATATTTTTTCCATAATTGGACTTTGACGTGTATTGTTCCAGGGATCTGGTTGGGGTTGGCGAAGATCAGAAGAGATTCAAGGCGGCATTGTTCAGTTTAACCACAAACAATAACGAGTCAAAAGTAAATTTCAATGTGATCCACCCCTCGCCACCCCTCGCCACCCTCCTTCACCCCACTGCTCGTGTATACCGACATTTTTCTCAAAAGCTCCAATCCTTTTTATATTCACTTTTTTCCCCTTCGTTTATTTCTCTTCCCCCTTCGCCCCTCTCTCTTTCTCGAATCGTTTGAGAGAAAAGGAGATACCGATCGTCAAAGGGTTTGTCGGTATTTCGTTAACCCCTTCGTTCCTTGGTTTATTAAGTCGAGTCATATTTCTTTAGGGGTGCTGTCAGCTACCAGTCGGTCATCGTTTATAATTAAGCGTATAATGAGTCAGAGACAGATCTGTTGGCTTTTAAGTCTCGTTCGATCATAGCCAGCACTCAACAGCTGTGGAACCACCCTCCACCCTCCACCCCACGTTTCCACCCTTCGCGAACCGGACGCCTTTTATTTTCCCATGAATATTCAATGGAGCTTCCTACCCCGCTTCTTCTCCTTTCGTCCAACTACCTATTCACCTACTCACCTACTCTTCTCCAACCCTTCCACACACACACACACACACACACAAAACAACCTCCCCCCCCAACTTCCACAACAGCGACCTACAACTCCTTGTTAAATCCTCCCTACACCATAGCCAGATAGGATGTTACAAGAATATCGGGACATTTAACTTCTTTAGAGAAAGAAATTCGGAACCTCTTTCAACCCCTTTCTCTCCTGGGACTAAGAAAAATCTTAATAGATGCCATGAATTTTTGAATACCTTAACTTTTATTAAGGCCGAAGTTTATCGAGTCGTGAAATTATTGGTTCGCAGGAAAATATACGTATCGAAAGTCTCCGTGGGGCAGGGGCGAATTTGGTGCACCCTGAACTGGGCAAGACAATAGAAGCTCGAACGACGATTAAATATTGGCCGAGCAAACACGCGAGAGTTTTCGAAATGTTTCATTTTAATCTGAGTTTCTGCAAGAGTTGTTCTTCGTCTCGGGAATGGCTGACCCCTCTTCTTCTCCTTCTTCTTCTCCTTCTTCATCTCTCTTGCTCCTCCTCCTCTTCTTCTTGTTCTCTTGCCGACTCCTCGTTAAGAAGGTACAAGGCTCGGGCCTTGTAACTTAGTCCTTGCTCCTCACTCCTCATTCCTCACTCGGGTCGCCCCCCCCCCCTGCCA
Source organism: Calameuta pallipes (assembly GCA_030142375.1). Lineage (NCBI taxonomy): Eukaryota > Metazoa > Arthropoda > Insecta > Hymenoptera > Cephidae > Calameuta > Calameuta pallipes. The sequence goes on from JARQSW010000535.1 coordinate 226,987, forward strand.
GCCCTACCACTTTTACCTTGGCAGTACTCTGTTATTCTCCAAGGGACTTCTGTATTCTTGGAATATTATAATTCCCCTCACAAAATACCATACAGGAACTTTCAGGCAGACGCGGATACTCGAAAGTTACTGGAAGATCGCTTTTCGAAAAAGTATTTTGCGGTTCCAGAAAGAATGAGAGAGAGAGAGAGAGAGAGAGAGAGAGGGAGAGAGAGAGCAATAGAAAGGCCCCGAGGCCCGTTGCGGAATACACAAGAGACTGGCTCACCTGCCGTCCTTCTTTTTTTTCTCTCTCTCTTTTTTTTCTTTCATCCGCCCCATTTTCGCTCCCTCTCTCAAAACAAGCACATTCCTCTCTTCAAAGAGGCAACACCAAAGATATAATTTTTGAAAGCGCTGCCCTGCGAATGACATTCGCCACGTGGAAACTCCCGTATAACCCAGAGAGCAAAGGCCACGTGCTTTCCAGGATAACGAATACTTTTGCGTACGAGGATACCGAGAATACAAGATACGATAGTGCCCGCAGGGTGTCCACGCTTAGAGACCTTTAACCTCGCTCCACCCCACTTCACCCTTACACGTATGAAAGAGAACAATACTCAGCCTCCCCCTAGTGGCATTCCCATGGCATTTAGATATACCTACGTATACACGTATAACTGAAATCACGAAAATAACGTAGGAATAATGCCAGATATAAAGGGAGGACTATCTTTCTCTACATTAATTCTTTTAAATGAGGGCCATTTTATTTTGAAAACGTTGCGGCTGAGTTCAAACAGAATTATCCCGGGTTATATCCCGTATGACTGGCTTTCCGCTACATTAAAATTAATTATTCTAATGACTGCGAAGAGCAAACCTCTAGCCCAGCTTGGTATTCCTAGCTAATTTCACGGCTGAAATTAGGAAATCCCATCAGGAGTCATTTTTGAGAAAAGCATCCAGCCCTTTAACCTACAAGGCGAACCCAGGGACGATCCCTTAAGCAATACGGCCTGCTGGAACGTTGAATCCCGAACACACTTTGCCAAGAAAGAGACCGAGTTACGCCTCTACTCGAGGGATGCGTAGCGTCACGCGTTACGCACCACTACGACGTTATAACTCGATGCGATATGCCGACAACCCTTATCCGTGTCCATTAGGCTAACCACCCCTAATGAAGTCTTTACGAGCAGGCATCATCCCCGTCCTTCTCTTACCACCCCGTCCCGCCTCCTTCTCCAGCCGGACACACACGCCAACACGGTCGAGGCCCGAGAATAGGGTACGGCCGTTTCATTTATTATTATATATGCTGCTCGTAGGAGCGTCGCGACGCCCGCAATCCACTCACCGACGTACGTCCGCGGAATCTCCCTCGGGAGATCGTTCGGCAACCGCTTCCCACAAAGCACATTTCGCCACGTACCCATACAGCGCCTATACACAGTACCAACATTTCGGGCCTAAAGATCCCTTACGCCCGTAAACATCCCTCCCTCTATCTTGTCCACCCTCCGAAGGCCATTTCAGCCCTAATCAAAACTTTATCTTCCATTGCCGAAACAAAATGCACAACGAGGGACCTCGATCCCCGCCTCAACTCCTTCCTAACAAATTTAACGAAATCATAAACACACAGCAAAGAATTTGACAAGGACGCGTCGTTGAAGTGATGTCTGAATTATTTAACGTCAAAAAAATATTTATTCGCGTCCAACTTCAGTCGGTACGTTTGTCACGAATCGCTCCGTATAGTTCGTATATTATTTATATGCAATTTATACATGACCAAAGCTATGTATGTGTTATACATATATATATTTCATATACGAACCATAGATTTTTGTACTTGGGTACGCTCTATTTTAAATCGCAGCTGGAAGGTAGTATTCGTGCGTATGTAAAAAAGCTTTATCGAACAGGATATCGGCTAATATGGTTGGCTGGAGATGTGAAACGGCAAAGGGTGCAGACGAGAGGGAGTAACCGGGATACTCGGGGTTGGAGTTCAGGAGGGAGAGTTTTCCCCGGGGTACCGTATTTATATTTCATCACTTTTTCATTCAGCTTCCGATGTTCTGCCGATCTCTCCCGAAGATACCTTCATTACGTCATCATACACACCCATCTTCTTTTCTTTCCACCTCCACCGATACTTCCCACGATCTCTAGTCGTCCTATCAGTTTCCCCTGTATGTACTCAATGTTTCCTCACCGCCTTTCCTTTACTTGTCTAGCGGTTGATTCTATCCCGAGCTACCCAGACTCCGAGTGCACTCTACCCACGTGTTGATCGATCGTTTCATCCACTTTCGCACTAAGTCTACCTACTGTTTAATCTTTTTTTTTTTTAATTTTTTTATACGGCTTCTATAAGGCAATAGTTATACGTGGCTAACTAACATCCGTGCTTTCTTATCACGTACATCGAAAATCCTGCGGAGAATAGGTACGATCATATCAATCAGGGGCTAACACTCTAATGAGATATTGCAGTCGATATTAATTGAACTTCGAGAAAATCAAGACAAAATGTTCAGAATGAAAGACACGAGTTTCTCACTGTTAACTGAAAAAAAAAAATGGAAACAAAATTTCAGTCCCAAACAATAGAAATTCAAGTCACGTGATTATCTAATTCCAGAAATCAATCGTTCCTTCAAAGAGACTCGAAAGGCTCTTCGACAGAAACTAGGTCTGATCATTTCTTCGCCTGTTCTACTTATGTCCGACCTATAATGCCCTATTACGCTGCCTACGCAATTCCCTCGTGTACAGTCTGCACGTTTCAATATAAATTCTATACCTATAGGAAAACCCCAAAATCTGCTTAAGAATTAAGAAGTGCAGGAAATTACAGCTATATTCGAAACCCATATTCCGTGATACCGATAAAAAGTGAAATATTGAAAAAGGAAAATGAAGATAGTCTCGGGTGATGGGTCAGCCATCCCTTGAAATATTCCATATACGGTAAAATACAGTCGAATAAGAAAAGTGCGATTTCCGGTAGCAGATGCGAGTCGATAAGTAAAGAGACGTATAAGGGTAGTGACAAGGGCCAGGGGTATATCTCCGGATAGTGACTGGATGCTGTCTGGATGATGACTGTATCCATGAGAGTATAGGGAAAGGGCTCATTTTTCATGGATATTCCCTTCGTAACTCGGTAAACAGTCAAGCGATACGGGTTACATATTGTTCCGCAGATATATACAGCGCGGCGTCGGAGCATTAAAGCTAAGCCTGTACTTTATTGGACGCATATATAAATCAAAAGCTTGAGCTAGTCAAACATTGGAAGCTCTGCATGCGCCAATACGTGCATCATGTATAAAACATAGATAGGACCAGCGGAAGATATAAGCGACATCCACATATGCGTGTATAGATATATACAGAATTTACTATAGACAGATTGGTGCAACCCTCATATTTATCGGACCAGCATAAAACTCTACGCGATTCGTCGCCGATGGCAGCGACGTCTGGCGTCGGTAACGGCTAACTGCTTGTTTGCTTTACGGATAATAATTAGCCTGGATATTTGAATTGTGGATCCTCCATTTTTTTTTTTTTTTGATTTCACGTTACATCATGATTTTCGTCCCTTCTTTAAAGTCCTCGTTTCAACGCTGACTATATATCTATAGTTATTCTTTACTCCGACGCTTCCGAACCTTTGACAATTTCCTAGTTCTTTTGTAGAGATCTAAGCTTTGATGATCTTTGGAGTGTTTGAGAATTTCTGGAAAACCAGACAAAAGGATATCACTTTCGATTAGGATAGTGGAGGAGAGACAGTTAAAGGAGAGTGGATTTTTGAGAGTAGAGTTATTACGTGGAATGTAAACTTTTAAGGATCCTCTTGAAATATTTCGCGGTTCAGCCCGTCCACACTCGTGGGTTAATTTCATAATTCTGGGTAGTACTGAGCCCAGTGTTGGAGGCATCGGAGGTCCAATGGAGCCAAAAGGAAGTCGACTCGAGAGCAGCTCATTCAGACTGGAAGAGGAGCCGTTAGAATCCCAACTGAAACTATAGCCGAAGTAGCTGGAGGACCAGCTGGTAGACCGACTGACGCTGGAAAAAGCATACGAGTATAATCCAGTTTGGTGCGCAGGGACGGATCGGACCAGGAGGAAGAGGAGGAATGAAAGGAACAAATAAGAAGAGAGATACTTTTTTCTTAGGTGATTAACTGCTGGATCAGCCATTAGAAAAGCAATTATTAAAGAAAGTCTAAATATGTGTATGAGCGAAGGAAAGGAGAGAAAATAAATAAGTATATCGAACGGAGAGAAAATGGAACGCGAACTCTGCGTAAGATTCCTATAAGAGACATTTGGACGTAGCCAGTCCGAAAGCTACGGGCTACTAACTTTATCTATCCAGCATCCCTCTCATCTCTCCGTATCTCATCCCGCGCTACACCGAAAATGAGCCTAGCCCGCTTCCTATCCATTCGTCCGCAGTAACAAACTGACCGAACTGACTTCCCGCCGGGCGGAAGTCCTAACCGGAAGCCGCCAGATGAGCGCCGCGCGCGTGACTTACTTCAAATCACGCTAAATTGACTTTCTATCAGGGTTCTGCTGAGATTTCTTATGGGTCCATATACTATATACTTTGCACAGCATCCACCTTTTTACTATACGCTAGAAAGACTGGCCAAGGGACAGAAAGGATCCGTATGGGGTGGATAGCATGATTATTACAGAAAACGAAAATATTTCGTTGCTACCACAAAATTAAAGAGAGAAAGAAGACGCGGAAGATAAAAAAATAATAGATAATATTTAATCGGATATCATTTTCCATTGAAGATGAGCAAATCTACTAGCCACTCAAAATACCGTAAGCTATTGCTTAGTAGTAATGAAATGGTAACGATATCCCACGATTATTGGTTTCTACAGTAAATTTTATCGTAAAATTCATAGGAAAAATTAACGAAAAATTCTCTCCGTTTATGATTTCGATGCTGGAATTCCCGGCGCCATAATTGAAAGCGCAAATATAATGATCGAGCATCAGTTGCAATTAAACTGTATTGCTAATTGTAGACTGCGCTTGTTAACCCGTGGCCCAATTTGGAAAGGATCCCAAGGAGCATCCCTGCGCCGCAGACTAACCCTCCTCCCCTCTACTCGCCGAAGGAGAAGGAAATCCCGCCACGGCCAAATAAGGCACGGAACTCTCAGCAGTCCTGCCGCCGGTCTTCTTTCTCAAAGTTACGCTCCTGGTTCGCGGCCAAGCGCAGCCTCTTAATAATACATCCACCTTGAATCTTGAATCCAAGCCAACCCGATAATTTCGAGTCGAGCGATATTTCGAAAAAGATTGCCCGTCGAGAGTACCGGAGGTGCGGCCTGGCGAAGGACTGGAGAAGCCAAGACTACCGGGAGGAGAAAAAAGTCCACTGGAAATGTAGTTACGTTAGACCAGAAGGAATGGAAGGAAACGGGAGGAACAGGCGGAACAGGAGGAATAACCAAGAAGGGGGAGTATTGAGAAAATCCACCATGGTAGCTATCTAAATGGAAGCTGCGAGCGCAGGCTGCGCTCGTTCCGAAGAACGCGGATGGAATTCGGTGCAAGAACGTAGAGACAGACGGGAATGGGAGAAAGAGGTGGAAGAGGCGGAAGAAGCGAAAGAAGTGCGAGAGAAGCGCAAGAGAAGTGGCGAGAATACAGGGTCGTCGTGTGTTTTGCGATTTTCATTTCGCAAAGAGAGTCGGGGGTTGCAGAATCGCGGTTTCTGCGGCACCACGCGCCCCTCCTATATCATCGTTTAAAATAATATTGCGTCCAGAGGGGCACTAGCCGCCCTCATATCCACCGCGACAAATCACGCCTGGCGCCACCTAGTGCTGCTGCCCGTAGGTATGAGTCTTCGCATGCTGCGACCAGGAATGAGCCTAGAGAAGGACGAGGCTACCACTTTGCTATAGTTTATTGCAGGATGGTTATTACTTTTGAAAAATAATCGGCTTTTCAAATTGGTATCGCATCTCGATCAGGATCGAATAGTCATCTGTCCGTTACGCCACAACGGTATACCATGTGTACCAACCTTAAGCATACCTCCCGGTATGCTACGTAACTGCAGCCAGCGCGACCAACGGAAACTCGCAGTATTCTTTTCCCGGTACACGTAGCCAAGCTGGCCGTTACGCGAGCTTTCGTTTCTATGAAGCGGCCGTTAGTAGAGTAACGCGTCGTCTACCTTCGGCATGGGGCAAAAGCTCAGCGGACTGCTGGGACTGGCTGGGCCGGCCGGCGACCGCACGACAATATAATCTTAATGAAGCAATTTCGGTATCAACACATTCCCCTTAATGCTCGCGCCAGGCTACGCCAGCTCGTTGCGGCGGCATAAGTAGAAACAAATGGGGGAGTGCAGTCGCTGCGCTGCTCGAAGAACGGCGAAACTTTTGACCTTTGCTCCTGCTTACTTTCTTCCTTTATTTCGCGTCGCCACGCTTTCCGTTTCTTCTTTCTAACGTCACGATTTTCACAACTTTTTCGCGAACTCCGATCTCCTTAATTCCTATATGAAACGTACTCGCGCCCTTTTTATTTTGAATTTTCTTTTCGTAAGGAGACACTTTTATTCTTACTCTTCTGTTTCGAGTTCGCTGTTCCTGTCACTGTCGTTATCCCTACATTCTCGTCTCTCTCTCTTCTACCCTCTTCTATACGCTTCCTTCGCTTTGCTCCTCTCTCTCTCTCTCTTTCTCCTTCTCTCTTCACTATGAAATACGACGAGTCGATTCGCGCATATTACTACCCTCTCGGATGAAATCTGAACTAAAGCTCGTTAATCGCCGTCAAACAAAGGGTGGTTGATGGTTGCTGGTTACCGCATAGGGAAAGGGTCAAATAAAGAGGGATGGAGGGGGGGAGGGGGGTAAGTGGGAGGCGAGGGTCCGGAGTGTGAGGAAGAATATAGGTTACGATGGTAAAAGCCCTAAAGAGAAAGAGAGAAGGAGAGACACAGAGAGAGAAGAGAGAAATGGAGCTGAAGAAGAGAAGATTCAAATTAGAATGAGCCGGAAATCACAAAGTACCCAGCATCCCGGATATGGAACAGCGTAGAGAAAACAATGGGAATTACGAGGAGGTTTCGTAATCTATCAGTTCTTAGGATCGCATGTCGGCATTCCGATCTCTAACCTTAATTAAAGATCCGTCAACCCAGCTAGATGCTGCAAGGAGCATCGAGATCCTTCTTACCAGTTAGCAGTTAACTTTTTTTTCCCACCCACAGATCCTTCCTGCGCCCTGCCTGCCCTGGACTGTCGAGACTCTGGACCACGGCCATTAAGAATGCATGGAAATCCATGGAAATTCTCATCCTGGACACGTGAATACACAAATATAATATTCTTTTGCAAAATGTATGGTTGCGAAAATTATTCGCACACATACTACCTATTAGGTCAGTGGCGCCATCTTTGGTCAGAGGCATTTAAGCTAACTTTACGCTAACTTACACTAGTTTACTCCAGCTTACGCTAGGTTACTTTACCTAACCCAACCTGACCTAAGATATGACCTCTGACCTAATATGTTTTTAATCTGCTGTGGCCCCTGACCTATCCCATAGTCACGATCGATTGCCATTTCTTGTGCAATAATCGATGGTTCTGTAGACTGAACGATACACAGAGTATCCAGTAGGCACCAGAAACAATTTATAAAACAAATCAATCCTCGCTTTGTGAATTTCGAAAAAGGAACCGCTAACTTGTTACTCTTGCTTCTATAGGAAAGTCCTGGCTCGGACAAAACACGGTTAATTATTCGAACAAATTATCAACAGGATTAAAGCAATTAATCGCCACGGCTGATTAGTGCGTGAAATTGGAATTACACTTGTCTCTCCCTTTCTCCCACTGTCCCCCCTCTTCGCCCCCCTCTCCCCCAATGAACCGGTGCCTCGACTCGAATCTAGCCTGTTTCACGCCGATGTCCGTTCACCATAAATACGAGATGAATCCATTGTAATATCGTCGACGTCATGGTATCATATATTAGTCTCGGAGCACTGGACGTGTTAATTAATTAAATATCTCCGATAATCATTGCGAGCGGACGCACTCGGCGTTCGGTCGCGCTTTTGTTTGCACCACCAAATTAGTCCCTTGCGCTGTTAACGTAGCATTAACATTAATGAGTTTATTGTTAAAACTCGCATGCATTTCGATTAGCCTCCCAATCGAATCAGTTATCATTAACGTACACAGTATTCCCTACCATTTTCCTCCTGTCGACCTCATTTTTCAAGCGACACTACACTCTATACAGTTGCCTACCACTTTGGCACAGGAATAAAACCGACCCCCTCATGACCCAGAGAAACATTTGAAAGTCAACCCTTTCTCCATCAGCTAAAGTAGCCCGGATTCCAGATAGCCCGTAGACACTGGCAAATGGCAAATGGCAAATGGAAAATGGAAAATGGCAAATTCGCTGTTGTACAGCATCCAACAAATTTCTAACAGCAAGACAAAATCTAATCTAGAAAATTTCGCGAAAACGACACGTTCCAGGGAATAATCCTGGACTGTGAGCCGCTGGACAAAAAATGACAGAGATAGGAACATAGTTTATTCACGCGCCATTACATTCCGCCTTAATAGCACGCACCATATCCCACCATTCGGTACCTATGCAATACGTATATATATACATATATACTATATATGGTTCCCTCCAATTTTCATATGACCCATAAGAGTTCAAGCTCCCTTGCAACTTGGGATAAAGCTCTCGGGGATCAGAAAAGCCAAAGTTTCCTGACGTGAGAGAGAGAGACGCCTTCATCCGTGAAGACTAACGGAGTAGCATCCGAGTGATTCGAAAACTGGTCCAGCGTGCGGTAACGCGAGTGGCGGACAGATAAAAAAAAGTGTTTACTACTACACCAGTGTTAATGGTGAAGTTAGGGGGTGGCGAGAGGAAACAGCAGATAGCATATGGAGGCAAAGTGACCTGGCGGAGCAGAAGGCAGACGCGTATCGCAATTTTCTTATATTATTTCGTAAGCGAAGGAATCTTGGGGGTGTTGGGTGGCGTTGACTGATTGAGAGATCAGGGCGAATTGATGGGCCAGAAGAAGAGCTAGAGACAGGTCCTTGAAAAATGAGGGGCCGTCTCACCTCGTATTACACGGAAGCATCCCTTCCTCCTAACTGGTATTGTCGGCCGGCAAAAGGAATGAGATGTATCTTGTCTATACCTGGTCCATGTATCTCAAATGCAAAAAAAATCTTTGACGTATCCAAAAGCGACGTAAAAACGATACGAGTGTATCCTCATACGTGAGGAGTTTACTGTCGTTGCTCGTTGACTTCCGGTTGCAGGTAAAAAAAAAAAGGCACTAAAACAGCAGTCGCAGGACTCGAAGGAGTTAATGGATGCAACCTCCTTGCAGTCACGTAATTCTAAAATTAATTTAAAACTGGCGTGGCGTCATAAAGAACTAGGCCTGAATAATTAAAGTAAGTGTGTATCGCGTCGAGCCAAGGACTAATTATAGATCCCTCTCTATTCCCTCGCTTAGCATATTCGTTAATTATCGCCGCTACTTATTTAACTATTTACGCGCTCGCGTGTGCAAAAAATTGCGTGTGCGTGTTGCCGCTACTCGATGCCTGCAAGTAACCGTGAGTGTAGGGGTGGAAGGGCTCGTAGGTCAGCAGCGGCGTCGCGACGTCCTAGAGACACCCTTGGCTCATCTATTTCAATTTTTTGTTTTATCAGACAAAATTCCTCGAAATTGATTTCCATTTATCACCCTCTATCATCGGTGTCACGATACATGTGTAGTCGTCGAACGGCGTCGGTGAACACGACGTCCCGATTAATGCGTATTCAAAGGCTCATCGATATGCCGAAGCCCCCACGCAATCCTAACATTGAACTTGTTAGATATTCGATCGTTATATGTGATTCGCGAGGTATCGCAGCGTCGGGCTAAATAATGGCGAACTCTCACCGGACGATGTACCCGGAGGATGGATGCTGTGGAGGATGGAGGCTGGGAAAGTTTTCACAGCTCGCGCGCAGCCTCGAGTATCGTTGATCCTGCTCGTGGAAGTTATCGAGAGTTCCGAGTTCCTGGTTCCCAGCTGAACTCCCTAAGGATCTGAAATCGGCCGGGTGTCGCTCCTTGTAACCTGACAATAGTTTTCCGAGCTTGCTCGCCGATAAATGAGCAATAACGGAGGCGGCGGCGCCGGCAGGGGTAATAGCTCCGTTTAACACCCTCCGTCCATTTCTTGGTACGTCGGTACGACGAGCTATCGTCCTACTCGAGTTGGAACAAGCTAACCTAACCTAGGCTAACCTAACCCCAATAATAACTGGCAGACTGACTCTTACGTATACTTGTATCGCTTATGCCATAGAAAACTCGAACTCCACTTGGACGTCAACTTAGACGTTGACGGGACTATAAACTTTTTTTTCTCCCGACTAAAGAACCTACGACGAAAACCGGTCGCGCTGACTTCAATCCTGACTCGTATCTTTCACTCTTGTACTTTCTTTACCCACGTCTGAAACTATTTTCCTAACTTTTCCTTCGTCTCCTTCCATTACGTCAGAAGTTCGCGCAACTACATATTCACGTGCTCCTCCAATAACAGAACAAAGAGTTAATGTATTATTGATAGATTCAAATGAATTTCTGAATAGCTTATCACGATATCACGAACCATAAGAATTTTCTTCCAACCGCACATTATCGTGTCAATGCTGCAGAGCAAAGTAAATATTTAACCTTTATTCCTACGAAGCCGCGATTTCAGCCCGAGAGAATATTTTCTCCCGTGTATTCCCGACTGTATGTAGATTATAGGAAAACGTAGCTTAAAGCAAAGAAGAGAAGTTCTAGCTGTCTCGCTCGATTGCCCGGATAATTACACGTAACGTAAAGAGATGTGGAGAAGCACAGCTCGCGGATTACGAAACGGGAAGTGAGGAGAGAGAAGCGGAGCAATAAGGGAGTAAAGTCGAAGTGCAACTATACATATATATACTCCGGTAGCAGCAGGTGGGCAAAGGAGTAGAGGAATAAGAGAAGAGCTTCAAAGGTAAGTAAAAGTAGGGGAAGGGAGGGGTGGAAATAGGGTCGACGTCTCGGCGTCGATTTACTATTTTGAGAAGTGGAGAAGCGGAGGATGACGCGCTGCGATGGGAGATCCTTTCGAGTGTGCAATTATGCTTTGTCGTGCAGCCAAGGCTTTTGCATCGCGGCGAGAAATCCTGCGACCGTGTAACCTTTCAACTGCATACCGTCGTGTTAACGTTCTCCATGACCCATACGTGGTCCTGGTTGGATTGCGCCATACGAAACCGAGGATAAGAGGGTATCTCGACGCGACGCGTCGCGACGCCATGCAAAAACTATTGAAATCCAGGATCGTCGCTAGACGGTTGATCCAATTGGACATTGGAGCGAAGGTCGAGGATCTTGCCGATTCGACGCATTCCAAGTCGCTGGAATGTACATTCCAACGTTACCGCTCTCATTGAGTCAATTGAATGTCAGCATGCGGCGCCAGGTTTCTTCCGGTTCTTCGTGCGGAATAGAATCCGCGAGCACATTGGCCGTCCGATTATCGTGCCGATCGAGATACAGGTCTGAGCTGCCGTCCTCGGTGAAATAGAACGGGAAATCAATACGGAACCGTGCCGTTACGTTTCCGCATGTAACGTACCTGGCACGTATGTCCGTACGGACTACGTACTACGTTGGCTACGTGTATCGGTGGTTACGTGCGGTACACGTGGAAATTCAGCATTTTCAGATAGCGAAACTGCAGAGAGATTCGGTCGAGAGTGCGAGAGAGACGCGTGTATGTGAACTCGCCTTTGTCGTCGACGGGTTTTAAAGTTCACCCAATTCGGGCTCGTTAAAAGCACACCTCTTTACTCTCTATTGCCCGGCCACATTCGTACCCCCATTACCGCCACCCCTAAACCAGCATCCCCTATCGTGCCAGCCATACGCCACTCTATTTCGCTGCTGTTAAAATACGAGAAATATGAGATGCACGGATGGTAACGGTTTTGCGATTTTCACAAATTTCACTGATATATTCAAAATACTGACCTTTGCTCTCGAACAGTTTGACCGTGTCATGTGTCTTATACTCTATTGTCTTTCTGTTCTGTTCTATTACGTTCTCCTTTATACTTTATATTTTTGTACGTTGCTCCATTCCGTCCGTAGTCCCATGATGATGATCGGGCCTCCCTTAGACTCGAGCACTGTGCTCGATTATAGAATCGAACTGGACTCGGACTCGGTCTTCCGTGAAATAACTTCGAGAACCGAGCGCGATCCCTTTCTCGTACTCGTGACTATTTGCACTCAGCAACTAGTGGCGAGACCGGCTGCTCCGAAACCAGCCCGAAACCAGCCCGAAACTGCCCCTTCGAGGGGTCGCCCCGTTATCCCGTTAGAGAATCGCGGATCTCCTGGCGATAACTTGAAACTCGGTGAAAGGTGCTCAAAGTTTAGCGAGCAGTAGGTAGGAAGCTGATACGGGACGACAGAGCAGGAGAAAGAGAGAAAATAAAAGAAAATTAAAGGACGGAAGTAAAAGTAAATGTGGAGAAGAAAGGTAACGTGTACCGTGGGTATCGATCGTGTACTCAGGGCTGGGAATTCAGGGGGTGGCACACCAGTCTCCTGGTATCCTTGTCCACCGTAAAACTGGAGAAAAACCTTCGAATTCTTCACGCTCGTTGCTCCAACTGCTCGCATCGCTTCTACCCCTAACTGCAAAAGAACCCTAAGAAGATACGGGGCTGGAATTCTCGACGGAAGCAGTGCCGCTTACAAGATGAGCGTCGCTGCAGGTTGTAAATCATAGAAGGGCCCAGTGCGGCTGCTCCGAAGATTCTGAGGGAACGGGAGGGTGTAAAGGGCGGGAGGGGGGAGGGAGGTTAGGAAGAGGCAGCAGCAAGGAGGATGACGGTGAGCTGGTCTGTTGGGAAATAAGGAGGCAAGTTAAACCCTTCTCCACCCCTTCTCTTCTTCTGACCGTACCTCTTGCCCTCGGCAAATAGCAATGTGAACCCTACTCTCTCTCTCTCTCTCACTCTCTCTCTCTCTCTCTCTCTCTCTCTCTCTCTCTTTCTCTCTCTCCATCCCCTATTCCGAGCCAGTCTCAACCACACCCTGGCCTATCCAGCCCATCGCATATCCCATCTCCATGCTGCTCCTCGTACCCTTTAGCTTCGGTGTGCCGCGCGCGTATCCCTGCGTCTCCCTCTGTGCGACACTGCTGGACCTCGTTATATCTTTAATGTATGCAGAAGGGCCAGAAACCTTCTGGTAGTGCCTCGTGCCGCCGTAGCCAACAGGTCAAACGTCCTGACTCAAGTACTACGCTCCGTTAAGTTTAACCTTCGGGTCCGCCGCTTTTACTGAATTTTATTTCAAACTCTCAAGTCCCTACTTACCTATACCCACTCGCTTACCCATCTACCAACCTATAGCTGCTCCCATATTCCATAATCGTGCATCTTGAAAAATTTCAAATGTATTATGTCGAAAATACCCGAAGCATTTCATTTCGGGTAAAAAGCACCGGTAAACGTATCAACGACAACGTAAATCTAAAGCAAAGCGTGTCTATCGCGAGTCGCATAAAATCATTGAGATCTGAGAGCGATACTTCCCACCCCTCCCAAATACTCACACACGTGCGCGCGCGCGCGCGCGCTCACGCAACTACCCCTCCCCTTTGTCACCCTCTTCATACATACGTATACATATGTAATAAGTTATTGTTTAGCCACAAGGAGGGAATTCGCTCACGTGTTACTTGAAAAGTATTGCGAAGGGGGTAGGAAGAAAAAAAAAAAGGAGAATTCGGTTAGCGGCACGTTAACGCCACGCAACCTACGATACGCAATGGCCACACGTAGCCTGGTAGCCTGTTCAATTTTAATAAGACACGAGACTCTACTCGTGCCGCCGGCAATAACGTTGCCGAATATTTCCTTTCGTATTTGCTCCGTGGGCGTTTCCCTGCTTTTGATATCCCATATACGCGCTCCCACTCCTCCCCGGCCATACAACCCAGTCGCACTAGACTCACGCATCCGAGATTTATCTCACTCATATCTGTTACTTCCTTGCCAAAATATTTCTCACTGCCCTCCTATTATTCGGGGCTGCGCACGTGCCGTCTTTTCCCCAGGACAATTTCACCGAAATTCCCAAATTTTCATCTCCCACGTACACGAACGATTGTAGGAACCAAGGCAGATGGTTTCGTTGGCCCGATACTGTTATTATTATTCGGATTATGATCCACGGCAGCAGGGCTCTTGTTCTCCCTGCCAAAGGATCCTGCGCGAGTGCACTTATACGTTATGCTATTCGCAATTATATCCTCTGGCTGTGTTCGATACCACAAAGGACAAGATAATCGGTCGTCTTCGCCAAGTCGAATATTTGCATATTAATACGATTCGCAACTTATTAGAGAGAAAACACAGAGAGCCACCTTCGAAGGGCTGGAGGAAATGAATCACATCATTATGAATAATAACACGGCCTGTCCCACTGTTCTCTCTGTCTGGTTATTAATAGTAATGACTTAGCGGGGGTTTTTGCTGGGTGTAGTGGGGGCTCGTGTCGCGTGAAGCACGCACTCCCCAACCATGATTCTGCCCCCCCCCCCCTCCTCCACACACTCACACACTCACACTCTTTTCATTTATCTCCCTTCATCTCCCACTCTTTCCATTCTCTCGTTCTCTCTCGCGACCCCTGACCCCTCCCGATGGGGGAATCCCCCCGCCCCACTCCTCTCTATCACATACGCGTACTTTACATTCCCGTGTGCCGCCGGGAAAAACGTGTAAAATATTTCACAGGCTGGATTTTACAAGCCGGAGTCGGCCACCCCCCCTCCCCCTCCCCTTCCCAGACCCTATATCTCTCCCGCGCTAAACAATGTACGTGGTAGCGCGATATGGCGCAATCGCACGCCACGATCGTTGAATTTACGAATTGTCTAAAAGTCGCGGCTACGCTCCAGCCTTAATTCCTTACGTCCCACGAGGGGTTAGGAGGTCTGCCGATGGTATAATGAGATATACAGGAACGTCGAGGTATATGGATTCTGGACTGGATGATTTAGTCGGAAGGACCGGTGGACAGGAACCGTGTCGAAGCGGACGAAGCAGAGCCTAAGAAGCAAAGCACTCGGAATAATAACAAGAAATTCTTGCAGGGATAATTACCTTGAGGTAGTGGGACGGAGGATGAACGCCTCGGGTCGGTTTTTGGAATTCGTGATAAGATTTCGGAAGGTCCCGGGACGCTTTGAAGATTCTTGAACCGGGGCGAAACTATTCCGTCTGACACAACGAGCGACCGTATTAGTTTGGTAGTGTCGTAAAGCTAGACCCTTTGGCTCCCACAGCCTTCTCTACCACTGGCTGAACTTCGGTTAAAAAATTCGGTTCCAAAGTAACTTCGGTTTCTGTTAGACCCGTCACATGCCCGAGACCGGGTCCGTGTGGGAATTTGAGCCTTGGCCAGTTTACACCGGAAGTAGTGCACAGGTTTTCTACAGTTTATACATGTGTACAGCGTCCCAAACGAAAGCCGTAGATTTAATTCGCATCTTAGACGCAATTCGCGTTTAGGTATAACGTGATAATGTACATTTTGCTCGGAGGTCAAATTAGGGCCAAGTTCGTGCATTACGATAAACCATATCCCCTACCCTTTATCCTTATCCTCTATCTCTCCCCCTGTCTCAGTCAGCCTTAAACTCCTGAAAGTTCCGAGGACGTCAATTCGACACGCCTCAGGCTTTGGAGTCGCATTACGGAGGAATGGTTTTCCGGTTTCAGGTTTGTCAAAGGCCACCTGCAAACCGATTCGCCAAAGCCAAGATGATCTCGGCTCCAGTTGCTCTGATATTAAATCCCCCTTTAACACCTTCGTTCGCTTTTCCTCGCGGATCAACCGAAAGACTCGCTGCTCTCTTCAAGTCGAGTTTCCACTCGACGATTGGAGCACCTGCTGCGATCGATCTTCGTATACAGTTTCAATATGGGCGAATACCCTACCTGGATCACGGTGGTTTTACTTTCTGGTTCCCCCAAAAACCTTTAAGATTTACAGCGAACTGCCTTCGTCCTTTGGGATACTTTGGGGTCACGAGGCGACGATATTGGAGGTGCTAATACTTTTACGGCAACTCGAGCACAGCAATTCCATATCACGAAAGAGCAAGAAGGGGTCGGGGGCATGGATCGTGGGATCAGCCCGACTCTGGCCGCCTCTCCATGAGCGCGATACAAACAGCACACTTTAGCATAGCTTTGACGAGATAGGTATCGCACGCAATATAATATTCGGCCGCGGGTGTCGCTAAATGCGAACAGCTAGCACACGCAACGTGTATAAAGCGTTGGGCGTTGTACGAGGGTCGCGGGGCGCGAAAAGTGGCAGAGCGAGGGTGACTGGCTGACTGGGTGGCTGGGTGGCTGGGTGGCTGGGTGGATGGGTGGATGGGTGGCTGGCCTGGATGGCTTGACAATGATTAAACGCAACTCAAACCGGTATGTGACAACCTGTGTACAGCTTTGATTTAAATGAAGATCAACAAAACCGATAACTGGAACAAATTATATTTGGTAATTACATAGCAACCCTGTAATAATAATTCTCTAGTCTAGAGTAAACATAGGCACGCAGCTATGTACCCACCGGTTGGAATAGCTACGCACAGGGCTGACTAGTAAATAATCCTACCCCTCGTATTCTTGCTCCTCGTAACACATCGGGAGGGAAGGACCCATCGCCTAGGGAAATATATTCGGGTTAATTAGACGCGTGTTATTCCAGTTTTTAAAATTAAATATGAGATCGATTCCCACTTTGACAAATAGAAGAATGGTTAGTTCCGCAAAGGTAGCCTTGGCTCCTGAGTAGATTAGTTGGGCTGAACGCAACTCGAAATATACTTAAAAATCCCATTGAAAATGTGGATAAAAATCCTTAAGGATGTCTTTGATCGATAAGGACTCTCAAAGAATGGCCGAATTCTCTGTCGAAACTTATAGTCCTCCGAGCTATTCGGTAAGACTGCTCGAAGTCGCGCCAAAGAATTTCTTCCTCGTACACGAGCACAGCGCGCTCGCCACATTACTTTGTGCAAATAACATTCGCGTCTGTAATTTGCGAAATTCCCGTTATTTTACATTTTAAACTAGAAAATAAAACGGCCCCGCCGACGCTTATCCCCACGGCGAATCACGATACTATCGCGCCAGTCACGCTTCGCTGCAAGCCGACCTCTTGGCCACACTGAAATTACCGTAGAAATATACGAGTGCGCGTATTATTTTTCAGCCCCGATCCTAAGAAGCCACAATAACCCCCTACACCCCGCGCGGTCCCGGTACGCCAAGGATCTACGTATGCGCTCTAGGATTTTACGAGGATGCCGAGACGCGTCCCGACGCCGAGGTATTCGAAGCGCGCGCCTTGTCGCGTCCTACCTTACCGACGTAGGGGTGGATGCGAGTTGTTGAAATTCACGGAAAACCAAATTGTGGCGCCATCCTTCGGGGTTTCGATGAACTACGGAAACTTCCCCCAAAAAGTAGGGGTTTCAGGGGAGCACGGAGAAATTTTAGGGTGGGAGTTCAGTCGCTAGTGGTGGGGAGTCAATGTACAAGCCAGTGTTACACACCGCTTTATTTTGAACCTCCTTTCTTATCAAATTTACAATTACTCGATAGTCTGTTGGACACATCTGATGATTCGTAATGGCAATAATACTGAATTTTATTGAATCGAAATTTTTTAAATTATAATCCTGCAGCAATGACAAACCTTATCGACTGGAATAACCACGTCTACCAGCTTGAGTTTTAAAGAAAATTTTAATATCCACGAAGAATAATAATTTTCTGGTAAACTTAAAAATCCAAATAATTAATTCACCATGATATTACGAAAATTATTAGCAGCTACAGGTATTCGCAAAACAGTTGAGACTTTCCTTCGTGTAAAACGGACTTCCACCCCTATCCCCCACCACTGATGCTCAGTAGCCGCTGGAAGGGATGAATCGATACAGCCGCGATACAACGAGCGATGTCTCGAAACTCGAAACAGACTTGCGAGCGCACCTTCATACCCCTCATTTTCTTTACCATCTCCCCTCCTTCCCGACCTGGGTGACTTTTTTTTTGCATTCAACCCCCTGCGCACCTCAGTCGAGCCGTCACCTCGCTGTCTGGTAGACGAAACGAAGTAACCCAAAAAAATTTCCCCCCAAAAAAATCGAAGGAATCACATGTTGCAGAATCTTCTTGTTCCACGACCCTGCCTTGTAAATCACAAAAGCTTTAAACTGTCCCGTAAAATTTTATAAGATTTTTCCAAAAAAAAAAAAGTATACAATATAAATCTTCTTGCGGACCATCGAAAATCTCTCTCTGAAACATACATAAACACAACAGCGAAGCAAAATAGGTGACGAGGAATAGGTATTGTGATATAAAAATACTCTATACACTATTGTCGGGCACTAACAGAGTCGTAAAGTAGTGCCAGTATAACGAACATTTTACCATAAAAAGTAAAAGTACCAATTTGATGCAAGCAATACCGTTTAACCGGTTTATTTAAAGTCATATTTACCGCGGGGGTAAATGCGCTTAAATCGTAAACACAGCTAATCCCAGGGATCCCACGAGCGCACCCACACAAATACGCACACACACACACGCGCGCGCACCTACACACGATGAACACGCACGAGCATTAATCCACACGCATGACCAGTGCGAATACTCAAAGCAAGCACACACGTCAAAAAGCTCTCGTGTACCAGACACGGCGTTCATCGATAGGAGCGATAGCGCGTGAAGCGTGTACAAATTTCAACCAAAAAAAAAGAAAGTCGAGTACATATATTTACATACACGTATGTAAAAAATTGAACGAGAGACGGCAAAAGAGAAAAGTGGCGAATTATAAATAGAGGCGACAGGGGTGGGAGAGAGAGGGTTGCGCGAGTATTTGCCCGGGGATGTACCAATTGCCTGGAGACCACGCGATGATTACGGGGCTTTTCAGAATGTTCACAGGGCGCGTTCTCATCGCAGTGCCGAATCGTCCACTCGGCGCCTCTCGCTCCGGATATCCAACCATCGTTTTCATTTATTCCCACGATTTCACGTATCGGCATTATCGCGAAAATTCGCCCCTTCATCCTCCACTCGCATCACCCGCCTTTATCCTCCATCGTCGCCATCGCTATGTCGCCGTCGCCACATGCACACGCAGCCATAGGAACCGTTATTGCACGAATCCGATTAAGGCTGTGAGATTGAAAGAAGCGACGTTAACGTCGCGACGTTATTGTCGACGTTAAGCAGTGTTCACAGGAGCAGCCGTAAACATGCACAGTACCCATAGAGCATCGGTTGTCGCACGTGTGAAAACTCTCCAACGTGTTTGGCAGGTTTCCACCAATAGCGTCAGCCGATTGGCACGAGTCGAGCGGTTACGGAAGATGCGCCGACGTCGTCGCCGTCGGGACGCCTTCCCTCCCTCAGGATTCAAGATCCATGATCGATCGAGACGTAATCGATCCTTCGCAGATTGTACCCGTGACACCCAAACACCATGAGATCCACGAGGAATCGCTTTATGGGGTAGCCGATGGTCACTGTTGATCTTGTTGATCTTGTTGGGGGAACGAAACGTCCTGGAGGTGCAATACGGTGCACCAGGAGGTGGGCTGCTACCACGGCTCCTATAACGTGGAGAGCTATGCAGAAGGGGTGAGAGACAGATTAATGTGACCCCGTCACCGTTCGAACAAAGCTTCGCACAATGGCCGCACACCAGGGTGGCCCAGAGGGTGGCCCAGAGGGTGGCTCGATCGGTGCGAGGGGGTTGAGCTGACTGCACTCGATATATTATCCACCACTCGCGGCTATCACCAATGAGATTCAATGCACGATCACGTACGCCTCGTACGAACCATGGAAAAGAATTGTCCCCTTCGAAGCACCATGGGAGGATGCACGGTGCATCAATCTCTATACATATATATTATAAGGGTATGGAACGGCATAGATCCTGGAAAAATGGTGGCTGTGCTGCAGGAAAAATACACCAAGGCCATTTCCATTGCTCCTCTCTTTTTCTTTTTTCTTTTTTCATTTTTTTTTTTATCTAGCCGCGGCTATTATTTTCATCTTCATTCATTCACGTCAACAGCCCTCTCTTTAATTGCGGGAAAGTTTTACTGGGCCCTGAGTAACGGCTGAGCGAACAGTAGAGTGCCTGAAATTTTTTGAAAAGCAGAAATTGAGACAGTAAAGGAATCTCGATGGGGAGGAGGGCAAAGTTGGATGCACTCGGGCATGCATCTTTGGGTGCATCCGTGGCGAACGATTCAGTCGACTAAACGAGGAAAAAGTTTTTAAGCTACAGGCAAACCGAAGTCCGGAAGCTTCGTACCTAAAACCAAAATCGAAGCGAAGCTGCATCCGTAACAGATACGAGTGGGCGATTCGATCGGCCGAAAGTCCTTTGATACTTGAAAATGAAATTGTCTTTGAGCTCGCAGAAACATCCGAGTCAAACTAAACGGAGATAATCATTTAATGTGAAATCTTGAAAATTCCCCTAAAATATAAATTATACACTCAAGTTTTCAGAACCCAGAGGGGAGTAACGAGAAATGCAAAATTAATTCAGCAGAACATTGACTACAGTTTGTGTTGACTTTTAAAATAAATTTTTTTAATCTCACCTAAAACAACCTTTGGATCTGTTTGACTGAGAGGCTGAGGGACCATTTCATATCCGGTGATTTTTTTAATTCTAGCCAGGATCTCGTAGTGCAAGGGGGTGACTACACCCCCGGGGAGGTTTCTCGTGCGCGCGCACAGCACCCTTGGTCCATATCGGAGATGCTGCATTTCCTGGCCAACGTTCGACGAGACTGGCCCGATTGTAGGTGGACCCCGCGTTCCCCACCGAAACGCAGTTCGCATAAGGAACTCACCTCGTTATCCTGATGTCGTCGATTAAGATAATCTTGTAAAGAGATTTTAGGTTAAAAACGTAAAGAGGCTAAAAAATGAGAAATTGGGGTAATTCACGAGTCGCAAAGCAAAGCCCCGGAAATCTCTGCGGACTCCCTCCGGATGTTGCCGGTGTGCTTTTCGGCAGTGTGTATATCGTCGGGACTCCATTAAATCACTGGAGAATCTGTTCTGCGCGTGGCACCACTACGCCACCTAGAATAAAGAGGGACTTATAATAAGCGGCCGTAATTCTCGAATAAATAACCGTCGCGGCGTCGGCGTCGGCCTCGCTCGCGTCCTGTGTGAAGATCGCTAGCGGCCAGGGAATAGCAAGGGGATAGCTCTGATGCTCGAGCCGGGCTGTAAGAGACCGAAAGAGCTAGAAAGAGAGAGGGAGAGAGAGAGAGAGAAAACATGTATAGCTGCTTGATTTATTTCGGCGCCGCAAAGATCTGGCTCCGCGTACGTGCCCCGTGCCTCAAATTACCAACTTATAAACTCTCCCACCCTCTCTCATCTTTTCCAGACCCCCTTTTCTCGCCCGTTCAACCCCAAACTCCCTCTATTCATCGCTCGGCAAAGTGGGAAAGTAATACATGAGCCAGCCAGCCAGCCATCCAGCCAGCCATCCAGCCAGCCATCCAGCCAGCCATCCAGCCAGCCAGCCAGCCAACGGGCGAAAGGAGCGAAAGGAGCGAAAGGAGCGAAAGGAGCCATCGGCTGGAGTCTAGCGCCGACAACACTAACATGTCTCTGGTATCAAAGTAAGAAAACCAGTAATACAGAAACAGAGCTGCTATAGATACTGACAAATTATTACGTAATTAGTGGATTAATTAACGTCCGTAGAATTACAATATAACTATACAACAATATACAAATTCCCCTACCTTTGAAACCCTACAGGGGATGCTCATCGCTTTCCACTGCAGCCATACTGGCTTTCAACAAGATCTGTCTCTCTTACCTGCAAACAGAAAAAAGACAGAAATCGTTTGAAAACGAAAGATCGATTATCTTGGATAATAAATAGAATAATAAATAAGAATCCGAATTAAAGAGACGGGTAAAGGGAAGCAAAGAACCGAAGCGGAAAAACAAAGTTTTTCACAGTGTTAACGTATTTAATTTATTTCGCGAAAGTGGCAGTCGTAAGGTCGGGGATGGGGCAGACGAGACGAAGTAAAAGGGGAGAAGGACGATGACGACGAGGAGGACGAGCACGAGCGTCCCTTATTAAAATTCATTAATTTCGTCCGTCTATGAAAGTTTCATTTTCATGCAGATCCCCGGATAATCCAGGTGAAAAAGCCGAATTAAATGACTTCAAAAGGACGAGGCGAGGTTCGCGAGGAGTTGCGGCCGCAGCTTCTGGTAATGTTGCTGCCACAGACGATACTTTGATAATCGTGTCCTGTAGGAGTCGTCGTCCACTGCCGGCTGCCACTTTAACTGGGGTCGCTGCAACTGCAGGCCGATGGGGATGCTGGATGACGACGGGAGAGCAGGGAGACACGGCGGAGCAAAACCATAGGACGGGACGTTCCGAACGAATTCACTCGAAATTCGTAGCGCAGAGAAAATTGGCAGAAGCCATTAGAGCTTCACTCTCGGTTCGGGCGGCCACGTAAATCATCACGTGGATCGAGTCTAATGCAAGCGTCCCTGGAAGCTGAGTTCAGAATTGGATCCCGAGCCGAGCTATTCGAACTATTCGAAGGTGTTGAAATCCGTGAAACTTCTTGGCAAAGAAGATGGGCAGGAGGAACCGCACGCGTCAGAGCGATTTGTCGCTTGGCTAAAGGGAGACGCGAGGATGTGAGAATGTCGCAGCATCCCTCTCAGGGTTAAAGGGGATGGCTCTTGGTAAACGTAGCAGTTGTTATTTATTTAGAGTTCACAGGTCGAGTGGAGTTCACCTGATATCGAAGCTATGGCTGCTATGCTTCCATATACTCTGCCATTTTCTTCTGGCAGCCTATCCCAAAGGTGGCTTATCGCATTCATGCAACATTAGGCTGCGTCGTTATTTATCGTGCTTTTAAGCTTTCAATTTTTTCGAGCTTTTATTTATGGCTTGCCTTTTTACGGGCAAGGGGTGACGACATCCAGGCCGACTACTACTACCACTACGACCATCCTCGATCTAGGAAGCAGCAGGGCTGCTGTACACGCCCTTCACATTTCTTATTTATTTCGCCAGAAAATTTTCCGCAGCTAAGAAGGACGTCGCGCACAAAAGCTCGACACTCGCGGCACCAAAGAAAAGGAAGCTAAATAGTCTTTTGATGAATGCTTCGGCGACGCGACAAAAGGGTTCGAAATCAACTCAATTAATAATGTTTTTATCAAGCACAGCTTTCGCTCTGACGTTCGCTCGACAACCAGACGTCATTTCAGGCTCTTCGTTCGACGGTCGCGTCAGACGAAAAGACGTTTCCTCAAAATTGACAATTGTTAAATATCTGTTAATATTTTGCCTAGAAATAAAAAAACGATAGAGGACCGGAGAAAAGAGGTGGAAAAAAAATACAATTCGAAAAGTTTAACGGAGACGCGCACGATACGCGAAATGAAATTTTGATAGGCAGACGTACCATATACGTTGTATGTTCCGGTTGGCCCCGGCGCCGTTACACTAGTAAATTCCCAATGATCAAAGGTTCGACGGAATGCAATTTGGTTTGCATATTTCAGGTTGAGGGGATCGATTCTTGACTTCTGCGTAACAGTCATTGATACGCATAGCATTTCGCGCATAGAGCGAGGCTGCCGGCGAAGGAGCAAAGGGAGCTTCGAAAGGCAAGAGCGCGGTAGTATCTCTCAAGCGGAGCTCGCAGTTTAGTCCTCGGCAGTATCGGCTGCGAAGGCTCAATGGGCTGAGGGACACAGAAGGGTCGTGTAGATGTTTCAAAAGCAGGAGCTACAGGAGTCAGGAGTGTATCGGGTAGGCTATAGGGATGAAATTTTATGTGTCTCCGGAATTTGCGAACAACCCTTAAATTTTAGGGGAAAGTCAATATAGGGGTAACTTGCGACACGAGCGAGTCCAGGACGCATAATGGGGAATTTATAGTTGTAGTTCCTTAACTTTTAAAAGCGGCACGCGAAAGAACTTGACACCCCAGCTGCGAGATGTTGCCAGAGTCGTTACCGTATAGCGGCAGCGAGGTCGACCTCCCTTATCAAGGATCCCTACCCTTTAACCTCCACATCATCCCCCCGCAGAATCTCAATTGAATTCTCAAATGAATCGAACGGAAGAATTAGAATTCCGCGCGATGCTCCGGCCTAATTTTTTCCTCTCCGTCGTTGCGGAATTATCTCGTTCGCGTAATTTCTCTCTCGATCTCGACTCGTCGAGTGGGAGAAGATCAATTCCAGTCCCGTCGAAGTCATTTCACTCGAACGGCGTCGCCATTAATTTGAGCTTATTAGGTCCAGTCCTGGGCTCCCGTAAAGGAGGGGATGTTCGTGGCAGGTAGCGGTGCGGCCCGAATTGGGTTGAGTTTTGCGAGGTCCTCGTTTAAATGGCAGGTCGAGGCGTCTCAGTTAGCGGCCACTGGATACAGAGTTGGTTTTGGCTTTAGGGGTTCGGCCGTGTAGCGAGTACCGAGGTCCATTGTCTGCGGCGACATCCAGTATTGTTCGACCGAACCGACCCCCCTCGACCCCCCTGACCCCCCTGACCCCCCCTCGTCTCGTCGCGCCCTCCTCGCGAGGAGAGGAAAACTCAGCCTTCGGCACTGCCGGCCACGCCGCTTCCGTTCGTTCCGCGCTGCTCTACCTTGTCAGCGGTTAAAGTATTGACCGCGTCCGTGTTTCGAGTTTCGTTGACTCTCGGAATAAATTTTGCCGCTGGACAAATACAAGATTCTCTTTCACTCTCTCTTTCTCTCTTTCTCTCTCTCTCTACCCCCGCCACTCCTCTTTTACACTTTCTCTTCGTTCTCCTGTCCGCCAACTCTGCCAAGACCTCTGACACACGGTCACTCGCTAGACTTCTCTGACAACTACTCTGCAAGGGATATAGCGTGTCGAAATCGGGCAACTTGGTCTTCCTGTCGAAACTCAATAACCAGTCACTTAACTGTCTTCGTAGGATGTACTTCCCCACGGATAAACTTTCGAAAGAAGATAAGAGGATGGAGAGAGAGGGAGAGAGAGATGGGGAAAAAAGTATACGGAGAAAGTCCACTGAAAAGTCCTTAGCCGGCTGTCACGCTGTTATTCAAGTGACGTTTACTAGGAGAGAGACGCACGGAGTGAGAAACTAATGGGGAAAGTGAAGAGTCGGAGGGAAAAGGTGAAAGTAATCGAATGATGGAAAAGACCAAGGATTCCTGTCTATGGCTGTTTGCTCGTTCTAAGGGCGCAGTACGGGGCTATATAGGCGGGTTTAAAATTCTCTTGATTTGGTCCATTTAACTCGGAAAGAGGGTCGGGAATGACGCGAGGAGCGACTCAAACTCAAAAAACGCGTTTCTCTTGGAGCTCGTCTCGAGGGGAGCCAAGGGAAAGTCTAAGGGTGGAATGTGAGCAACGTACGGGTCAGAGACTACCCTCGTGCATATAAAAATATATAAAAGCCACCCTTTTGATGGAGTGGTCTCTCCGAGGGGATGCTGGGTATCGGAGGACCAGCAGAGACGCCCAGGGGATGAAACGGGGCCAGAGGCTGCGGGATGGACCGGAGAAGAGTCAGCCATGTTTAACGATCCTTAGTTTACGGGGACCGTATTTTGTTTAAAATCTACCCATAAAGTAACCCGCCATTTCCATCCGAAGCCCTGGAAGCTCTAAAAACCCTACAAGCCGCACTAGACCTACCTTCGTCCTACGTCACATCCGGTCTCCCCTACTCACTTCCACAATAGTATCTTTCCCTTCATCCTCGATGTCTCTTGTATATGCTTAGAAGGTGATCGAAGACCTCGTAAAGAGTACGTGCGCCTCAAGATCTCCCTTTATGTACTTTGCGAAAACGAAATTTTTCTTTTTTTTTTTTCAAACAGCCAGCATAAATTGTAGGTAGACTTCGAGACTGATCTGTTTTCCGAGAATTCGGCCGGAAGAAGAAAGAACCCAAAATGTCTCGTATTCATAGGAAGCAATATCCGATGTCATATTTATTGACCACGTGACACATAAGAAATAAGAAGGAACCCTCTCTTAGAAATTGAATTCACGTACCTATATTTTTCTACTACAAATATTTGTCCATTTGCATTCTCAGCAACCGATTCCCACCTCTATGTCTATGGGGCTGATGCCCCCCCCTGGCCCATAACTTCAACAAATACATAATACACCCTTCTTCGAATAAACACTCGTTCAACAATATCCAAGGATATCCAAGCTATAGTCAAATCAGTTGCGAAAACGTCGAGTCAAAATAATCCGGAAAGGAAAACAGGCGAAAAACATAAAAATAAATGTCCTACGTCATCAATATAGGGACTCGAATGAAACGTCCTTCTGGTACTCGAACACTTTTAAAAATGACGCAGCATCCCGACGCTCAAGCTCGTTCGGAGTAGTGTTGGCGAAAGGAGAAAAAGGAGGAGGGGGGGAGGGGGGGCACATTTTCCAAATTCGATCTCGTTTCTTGAGATTTTCAAAGAAATTGGTTACCTCGCAATCCCAGCCACTCTTCTCGATGCGAAGAAAAGAGAGAAAATAGAGGCAGAAAGAAAAAAAGAAAGTGTAGTGGAGAATGGAAGATTGTAAAAGTGTGAGAGGCCGCTGAACGCGCGTGTTACGTAAGTCTGCGTCCCGGAGCGAAGACGTGTCTGTGCAAAAATGCGTCGGGAACGAATGACGCGGAACTCGTGGAAGATTCGCAAAGATACTTCCATTTCCGTTTGACTAGACTCACATATGGTATCGGTACGTGGCTCGTGTTTCTCTTAACATATGTTGGGACGACGGGGAGAGAGGAGGTAGGACACGATGAATAACTTATATTTACCCATAAATTCCCATAGCCTTCGCTTAAGGTCGCAACTTTTTTACCCCGTTGCTGGAGACTGCATCGGTTTTCCCATATCTGTATAGTTACAACACGTGCACGAGGAAGCGTATGAGTGAGAAATTTCTAAGGCATTACGTAACGGGCAGATCTTTTATGGACCCATCAATTCTTGTCGAATCGATTATATTAATTATTAAAAAAAAAAAATACAGGCAGCTGCTAATAGGTGCAAACGTCAGAAATTTTTGGGAAAGTAAACATTTTATTTTCTCAAATATGTAGAGAAGACGTGTCGATACTTACGAGGTAATAGAATCGGACATTTAAAAATTTTTAAATTTAAAATGGATTTCAGGTATTCCTGTGAGATCGTCAGATATATTCTGTGGTATCGAGCAATTCTCCGGCAGCCATAAAAGGCTAGTTTATTAATGTAACGCGTGTAGTATCGTAGCGGCGCTCGTGGTACGTCTGACGCCTCGGAGCATTATTTTTGAAATGCGAACAAAAGTATAGCCCATAGCCATAAAGTACTTTTATTCCAACGGGGGCGGCTTTAAAATTCCGCCGCCGAAATAGGGAATGAAAGAGAGGCGCGGATGCAGGATGATGGCTGCTCGCTCGGCTGGTACGAGGAGGGGGGGGGGGCGAGTGTCTGTGTGTATGTGTGTGTGCGTGAGAGAGAGAGAGAGAGAGAGAGAGAGAGAGAGAGAGAGAGAGAGAAGCAAAAAAATATATATGTAGAGCTAGATAGAGGAGAAAGAAAGGAGAAAAAAGAAATAAAACTCAAAAGCGAGTAAAAGGGAGAGGGAAGAAACGAGCGAGTAAAAAAGTATGCTATTTCCCCATCTAGTTGTGGATTCAGCGGGGTCCCTCATACATATGGGACCAATTTAGAAAAATTATTCAGAAACCGGGAGAAGCCCATATAGCCCATGGACCGCAGCCCATATCCCATAGAACATAACCCCATACCCAATCCTAAAAGCCCGAAACCTCTCCTCGCTTTGCCACTATTCCGAAATACCATAAACGCGTATCATTGTCGAAGGATTTGCAAGATTTGGCGAGATCCATTCGTATCAAATGGTCGGATCCCGAACACTGAGCATTCGCGTAGCGAGACGCCGCCGATTATTATCATTTGCTACCCTTTCCGTTTAGGCCTAGATTGACGCTGCATATGCCGGATCAATGATGCGTGACAGTTGTCAAGCGTGATTTAACGAACCAGAGAATAATTGGCAAAAAATTGCTTATTTACGTGGCAGCAACACGAACCGATGAGTATCAGAGCGTAAAACGGAGGATAATCGTTGCTTCCTTTTTACAGTGCGTGTACCAACGGATAAAAACACCGAGCCAAATAAATGAAGCAGGACTGCTGAGCGAACGGTGGCTGCCCTAGGGTCGCCTAGTTCCGGCTGGTAAACCAAACGAACGAGTTGTCGGAGCAGAAGGTTGGTAGCCCTGGCGATGCTGCTGGTTCCAATAGTGTTGTTGCACTTGGCAATGGTGAGCGAGGTTTTGTGTTGGAGGGCTTGTTGAGAGAAAGGGGGAGGGAGCAGGGGGGGTGCATTCGTGAAAATGTAAAGGTGCAGGGGGGGGGGGAGGCCCCCACGGGCCACTCGCCCGACTTGGCGAAATAAAAGCTCACTTTACGGGTAGCTTTTATTGCGGTCTCGACATTTCTTTTGTAACGTCTTTACCTTCGCTACAGCGCCTTTCGGTTCAGTCGGTAACTACTTCGCTTGCTGCGAATTTACAAAAACGATAGTCAATCAAATCGCCGTCATATGCGTGTATGGTATATGGTACATACGAAGGACTGATCAATTTTTTAGTTAATTATTTTAATTTTGTGATTCACGTGAAACCTGTGCGTTATTTATGAAAACGTTGATTCTCTTTCGCACGGTTATTCGTTTTTTTATTGAACCGGCTATATGCAAGTGCAAATTGTCGAGGAAAATGCGTACTGAATGAGAGAGAAAGAGAGAGAGAGAGAGAAAGTGGCAGATTAAATTTTCATGCTTAACGGCCGATTAATTTGGTGAGGTTCGAAAGAGTACGAAGCGGGAACCGAGGAGAATGAGAGAGAGAAAGAGAGAGAGAGAGAGAGACAGGGAGGACGAAGAGGGAAGGAGGAGAGAATGTTGCTAGAGTAAAGGGAGAGCGTTAGAGGCAGGTACGCTGTCAGGAGCACTGATTGAAATATAGGGTGGAAAAGCCTCTGGCTACAGGGGCATAAGGGGGATGAGAATAGAGAGGGGGGAGGGGGGAGGGGATACAGAATTTAAAGCGGCGAACGGCACCCTTTCGCCGAACCTTGAATTATTCACTAGGAAAATTGTAGCAAGCCGCCGTCCCTCATAATCAGGAAAACGACCTCCGACGCCATCGAACATTTCTTCCTTCGCCATCATCGGTACATAGAGACTTTCCATATTCTTCATTTCTTTACTCTTCGCTCTTCCATCTTTCATTCGTCCGAAGAATATTTTATGCTCTATACATATGGCTCAGACATTTTTCATAACGAGGCCGAAATCGAACGAGGTGAATGTTAAGCGACAAAAAATGAAAAATGGGGAGACGTTGCCGAGCCGAAAGACATATTCGCCGACAATGGGAAACGATTCCAGAGTAATAATTTGACAGGAGAATAAACATTGATTACCTCCGTGTATTCTGGATAAATAGAATGTTTTGCCACGATTTCCTTCGTGTCCCCTCCCTCCCTCCCAACCACCTCCCTCCCCCCCATGTACTACTGCCGCGCTCCCTCGCGGGCTTCGAGCTTTTTTTTTTTCTCGTCGGGAGACTGGTAATAAATGAGTGGCGTTGCGGCAGGGTCCGTAATTAAACCGTATACGTGGAGGAGCATGGGAGGAGCATGGACCGTTTGTTTTGAAAATTGCGTTAATTTGCCAAGCACTAGCGGGTGATTTCGTGAGTGACGTGCCAATCGCAGTACAGTCGCCGAGGTCGAATTGAACTGGTTTTGGGTTCAATATTTTTTTTTTTTTTCACTCTCTATCTTCCTTCTATACAAAAGTGCGAATCCTACTTGAGAATGTTGAATCATTGGCGAATCGAGTATAGAATTTTAGGGGTGTCGGATCGATCCCTTTTTATGGTGGCTCGTAGAATTAGCGATATAATTAAAATTTTCAAGGGTTCCCCCACGCGGCGGGTCATTACGGAGAGACGGAGGTCGCCGCCAAGGGAAAATCTCGAGGTGTCATCCCGATAATTAATCATGTATTAATTGGAAAGAAAGACGCGCATCATCCCTTTAAATTGCTCGATTTTCCCTGGCAAGTCACTCGCGTTAAACGGCGCTGGGGTTTCATTAATTTTAATTAATTAATACACGAACCCACCGAAGCGGCGGAACAAGTAGATAGTGTCTTCGAAATGTAACCCGTGGGAATTGGAAATTTTATCGGGGTGAATTTTAGCGATTTTCTTCCTCGCGATTTCGACTGTCGCTTCTGGATGGAAGAGAACGGCCACCGGGGACCATTTATTTCCCTTGCAATTCGCTTAATGTTTCCGCGTGTCTCCAATTGTGGTCTGCCATTCCGCAGTTGCCATTAGTCATCGGGCGAATCGCGAATCGCAAATCGCAAATTCTTCCCCCCCCCCCCAACCTCTGAACGAACGACAATTTTATTCTTTATCCCAAAACGTACAAAGAAAATCTACAAACACTGTACACAAAGCTCTTCTATAGTGGTGACTATAGCTATAGCTATAGTCACTTGATGTATCAACTATCAAGAAAGAAAAAAAAAAGTCAAAAAGGAGAACCGGATTATATCGAGATACAAGTGCAAATATTTCTTCACGATACATGATGCGAAAAAAAAATCAATAGAAGGGTGTGAGAGTGGTCGCCGAGGGTCGGTGGGACGTCGGGACGCGGACGTCGTTCTATTCTATTCTATTGGCTTCTCTCTCTACTCTACACTGTATACTCTATATAATCTATATACTCTGTACTCTATACTCTCTCGACGCGCAAGAAAATATATGCCGCGTGCCTACATAAAATATCTATAAAGCATAACCAGCCGCGTTTCTCTTCCATACAAGTTGGAGCCACAATGCATCTTGGCTGTATAAATCATATAGAAAATTTATTCGCTTCGATAGAAATCTGCGTGAAAGCCTAACGGCTGCCTGCCGATAATAGTGCAGACACGAATCACGATGCACTCTACGTATAATGGGAGTATCAACGGTAGAAATCTTTTCAGCCTTATATTTCTCCGAGGATTCTCCGCGTCGTCCCTTCGCAGTGCCGGAGCTTTTATTAAGATGACAATTTTCACAAGACCTTACAGCATCGTCCGATCGGCGGATGAAATCGAGACGATAATTGTTTTCCGACGACCGGAACGAGATAAAATCGGAAGAGACTGCAGTACAAGACTGTTGTAATCTCGGAATCGAGACAATAAAGGGGAGCTTTCGTGTAGGTGCGACTCTACGTGGGTTATAGCGGAGTTATTGGACGGCGACGAAAGAACAAAAACCTTAAAGAAAATAAAAGTACAGCCGAGACAAGAAACCAAGGGAAAAAATGAAAGTAGAGGTAAAATCGACTGAGGATCGTTCGATATCTCGATGCCCAATATCGATTTAATAATATGGACAGCTTTTATTTATTAGCGGTATTTGGGATGGGCGACAGCGTGGATGATCTGTATAAAGCGAATTGATCAGGACGTAGCAAGAAGGTTTAGGGTTGAAGTCGATGAAGAGGCGAAATCGTCGAGTGACCCGAAGAAACGAAGAAACGAAGAAGCGAAGAAGCGAAGAAACGAAGAAACGAAGAAACGAAGAAACGAAGAAACGAAGAAACGAAGAAGCGAGTGGACACGTGTAGCTTATTTTTCAATTTGTTGAAACCGGAGGGGACGTGGGCCTCCCTGAAGTATCCAGTTAGAGGGAGATGCTTTTTTGCGAAATCAATCACAGGTTATTTGGTGCGTACAAGCCTCCCCCCGCTAACAGGGCAGATCGAGTGTAGAGCAAGGGTCGCAAAGTGTCGAGTGGAGGGAGGATAGAGAAGCCTTCGTATCAGCGTCGGACACTCGCGAGACGTTTCCAAGGAAAAAGCTGAGAATTTATCGAACCGCTTCTGGTTTGACCCTAGAAATACTCATGCCTATACGAGTGCCAGGTTCCTGGAGGACCTTGAATTCATCGGCCGATGTCCTTAAATGTCTTTTTTTCTTCGCTAAGACTCGTAACAAATTATCAGAGAAGAACTCGTGCGGAATTTACTCGTAGGACGTCCGGTGGAAGATTTCTCAAGCAGGTTTTACAACCCGCCGAAGGTGTAAAGGACTATTCTGTCCGGTGATAAGACGATAATCCTGCCAAGCGAGTGGACGATTAAGTGTGAGAGCCAAAGGGACTGAGTAAACTGACGTTACCTACTCGGATGGGAGACGAAAACGGTGAGTGAGCGTTTCAAGTGAAATTAATGCGAAACAAAAAAAGAAACGCGAACATTATCAAAGAATGACATTTTGTCATTCTGGAATTCCATTCCTTTGACAATCGGACGGGCTCAACGTGCTTGTGCCGTTCGACGGATACTCGAATATCCTTTGATACCTGAGCTCGAGAGGAACGTCGAACGGAAGGCGACGTTATTATAAAAGCGAAGCAAACCATCGCAACGTTATCGAACGCAATATCGGCGAATCGAAAACATTTTAACCAGCGTCCCGTGGAAACGTCTCTAGAGGATTAGCGGTTATGAAAAATTACGGTAGGAAAAAGTTATACCGGGCCAGAGTGCTTCTAGTGCGGGATGTAGAAAAGCTCCGGTACACGTAGGTACGTATATACGATATATGCGGTATACCTAAAGGATCTATATCCCTTCCATGAGTTCCAAGGATTATAGGGCTGCCGCGCTGTTAAAGGTCAAGAGTCTCGGAAACGTGGGCGACTCGTTATTTTTTCAAGAAATGGTTGGGCACAATCATCCATCCAGAAGCGGCTCGTTCAAGTTCCCCGAGCGAGGCGAGTTCGACGCAGCCGCCGCGACGCCGACGTCCCCTTCTTCTTGAAATTTCAGCGGCAAAGACTCGCCGAAGAAATTGAGCTTGAACCTCAAGCGAGTACCGTTCAGTGGGTGAGGCGAAGGGGGTGGTGGTTGCCGAGGGTTAGTGAGGAATAGTGAAGGTCGGCGAGACAAGGGGGAGACGGAGGGGGGGAGGGGGGGACGGCGAACCGAGTGAATTTAACCGACACATTCCAATTTACTTCAAAATCATTTAGCTCTGCGCGGAGGAGAGCTTTCGAAAAATTACGCCAGTAAATTTCCGTGGCAACCACCATCATTTACCTAAACTCCACGGCGTAGCTATTGCGGCCACGTTCACTACCCAGCATAGTCAGGCCACGAAGTGACAATACTTTTGCCTCGGACTGCACCTCGAACCAGTGTGAAGCTGGCTGGAGATGTACGGTAATTGTTTGCAATTATTGGCCCGCCTGGAGCCAGCTTCAGGATGATCTCAACATGCCCAGCAAATTGTTACCACCACTGACAAGCCTGAACCCCTAAAACTCTCAATTTCTGAACGGACTCGACTCCATTCCACTCCCTAGTCGGTATTAACCAGCTAGCCAGCCAACCAGCCAGTCGGCCAACCAGCCAGTCGGCCGACCATCCAGCCAGCCACCCATCTGACCGAGCAAACCAGCCATCCGGATCTTTCCAGTAGCTCTTGGACTCCTTGCTATTTCATGAACTCCGACCAACCTCTCCGGCACTTCATCTCTCGAGGTTCGGCGAGAGCTTTAATTGTGTCCTGGCACAGCTTCCCAGGGAAGCTCCTCCGGATGGATAGCAAAGGGTCGCCAGAGAGACCGATAGAGACACGCTGGATGGACTAGACGTATATAAAGCTAAGCTGAAGGATTCGTTAGTTCGACAACGGACGAAACTGTGATCGCATCCTCGTCCCAGCCTCGAGCTTTTCCATAAGCTCCGAGAAGATGGCCTGTCGCTTTCGCCACTTCGTTACCAGGCGTGACTGGTAGTTTTAGGATAAAACGAGAGACCTCCCGACGATGAAGGTCCACGCAGAATCGCATAGAGCCCGACAATACGTATCATTAATAACGTGAGGTCGGTATCGACTCGCGGCCTCACAATGAACTTTAGTTGACAAGAGGTGACCTTATAATGTGCGCACCAGCATCAGCACCGACACTACAACGGCTACCAACAACCGATTTATCATCCTTTGCCACTAAAGTCTTTCATATACCTGAACATTAAATTTCGACGCTCTCTTCATTTTTTTTTTTTTTTTTTTTTTTTCATACGAACTATATAATTTTATAAGACCTTTCGAAAATTCCCCAAAATACACCCTACTGTCGCAACGGTAGTACAAGATCTGATTGCTCTTCTATTTTGAATTCATTGGAGCAACGGAATAAAGCAAGATGCAGGGAGAGAAGTTTCAGGCGAAACAAGAGCAAACGAAAGAGAAAGGGAACACGGAATAGGATTAGCACCGAAAGCTGACAACTTCGGTCCTGGACCAGAAGTCTCTTGGAAATTTACGATAACTTCGTGTTAAACGATAAAATCAACATCAGGTCGTGACGTAACGAGACCTGCGGGTACCGAAGGTTCTGATCTGTGCGTTTACCGGGAATGGGGACTATAGTGTGGATATATACTGTGGCGACATATACGTGTATATCTATATAGATCTGTATATTAATGTATATACATATGGCGCAAGGCAGCGTATAGTAACGAGGTCTTCCATATTCATGGTGTAACACACCGTCATGAACTCCGAATCCACGGACTTTACGGTCTCTCTTGTATCCGTTGTACCTGGCAGCTGGTACCTGCCCAAACAAACCCTCTGTGTTCCTGGACCAACCTCGATTTCAGCCAGACGAGAGTTTTAACATCTCGCAGCTTCATCATCGTGGACCCGAAGCTTTGCACAGGAAATAACCCGATTCCAATCCAACTTTTTATGGCGCTTACACGGTTCACAAGAGCTAAGGATTATCCTGCTTTAGGACTCGTGGGCTCCTGACTAACGAGCAGGGCTACCACCATGCGGATTTCTCAATCCTTAGATTAGCAACGCGTACCAATCGCCATTCCCTCGTTCCGTTCTTCCACCGGGTAGTTACTCTCTTGTATCAGTGCTATTGCTTCCATTGGAAAAAGACTTTCCTATTAGTTCCCAAAGAAAGGGATCTTTGCTGGGTTCTTCGTTATCTTGTTTTATTGCTCTCTAGGCGCCGCTCATAGGGATTCTGTATTCCGTAGGTAAGGTAGAGATCTCTGTGTAATTGGGAATTTCAAATTACGATCCTTCTTTAACTCTATCGAAGCTCAAGGCGTTCGAGCGTCGCCTCCCTCTCGTTTCAATTGTCAGAGCTATTATCGAGAATCTATTCTGGTCCATTTGGGATGAGAACTACTGAACGGTATGATATAATATGTAGGGTGGCGAAGCGAAGGAACACGAGGACCCGCTGGACCGTGGAGTATCAACACTTCGAAACACTCACATCCACGTGCCGTCTATCCGAACACCCGACCACTCTCTTCCTTTAGCCTGGCTACATCTCAGGGCTAAACCACCGACCATTGGCGTAGACCGCAGACAATCTCCAGACTTTCGTCCCCTGTGGAAATGAGGAATTCCTCATATTTAGAGTCTGCAGGAAGTAATGAGATCTGCGAACTCTGGCCACATTAGGTACATTGGTTACTTGGATCACAATTGATATCGCCTGGAATAGATTACGCCGAGGCGTTTAGGTGTCTTCGATAAATCGCACGGGACGAATGTCGATCTTGTCCTGCCTTTGGAAAAAAGAAAGAAGGCTGGGTTTTTGGCTCTCTCGGCGCCATTGGATAAAAATAACATTCGGCTCGGCCAAAGGCAACGGGGATTTGTCCGCGACTTATCTAGAATCAATCCAGTTATAACAGTCGACCCCTCCCGAAGGGGGTTGAAGGCTCAGAGATCTCAGCAACCCCTAGCAGTTCTTCTGCGGCTTGCGGACCCCTTTGCCCTCCCCCTCTTATGGATATAACAGCGCCGAGCTGTCGGCTGTGTCAATAACTGATAGCATTACCACCACCCATTTTGACCACTATCATATATTAGACGCTTAGAGTCCGTCGTGGTTAACTCTAATAAGAATCCTGACGACGACGCCGACGCCCCGACGCCCTCAAATTCTGACAGGCAGCTGTTAAGGAAATCAACCTCGGAAAAGCCGGAAATTGAACATCTCTCCGACTATTCCGTCGATCTGATCTGAGCACTGACTTCCGCCCTTGGCCTGGATTATTTCTGCGCACGGGTACCAACACCAGCGGGAAAAGCACACCGTCCTGACTATATTTTCCCCGGCCGGGAGACAGCCTGCGGCCTGGAAAAAATCCAATTTTATGCCGTTCTGTAGCTTAGCCGCCTGGCTGGAGGCTTGCTTACTTTTTTGCTTGCCTGCCTGCCTGCCTGCCTGCCTGCCTGCCTGCCTGCCTGCCTGCCTGCCTGCCTGCCTGCTTGCTTTCTCAACCTACCGATAAGTAATTGCTATGAATTTTCAGGCATTAATTTAACGTTTTCAGATATTTCATTTTTGCATGATTCTCATGGACCATCACAATTCACCCAAACGCAGCTTCAACCCTTCCTGAGAATTTTCCCTGTAATGCAGATATGCTCAAGTATTCCAAGAATAAATAAGGATTCCCTAATCGAATCCGTTCGATAAGTATAGAATATCAAAGTACCTCGAGATACAGGACCAACGTGAGAAGAGAAAAAGACATGAAGTGTCTCCTCGTGTGCGGCGTATGTTCTGGCGAAAAAGAAGAAAAACCCATAAACGTGAAGAAAAAAGGAAGAAAAAAAGAAGAAGCAGGATGAAGAAACGAACGTATTCCTCTTTCTCGAGATTTTCCCTTCGAATTCAGAATGGATGGCAAGAGGGAACCGCGGAAACGAACCAGAGCACATCTATCGATAAATTGGCAAAGTTACGGAATATTGAATGCCGCCAGCCACTAAAACTCCCTGGGGCATCTGAGCCCGACCACCGTTCCTACCAGGAAGGTGGAAAGGTAGTAGCAAGGTAGGAAAAAGTAGATATAAAAGGGTACCAACCTCCATATATACATATACTGGCATATTTATTCCTACGTAACAAGAGCTTAGACATCTGTACAGAAATAATATTCCCTGGATAAAATTTGAAACTAAGAAAAAGTGAAAGTGTCGTCAGAAAAACAACGCATGATTAATCGACTGGCACAACTTTCATTCGAATTAATGAATATGTACAAATATTTTTTCTACACCTACTGTAATGTAATAAAAAATAGATATATACCCTGTGCGCAAAAATAATATAAACTTTGAATCTAGGGTAAAACCTGTTAAATATTTTATTTGCAAAAATCCCAGAAAAACGAACGGGATTCGTCACCGAGGGAATCGGTAGCCGCAACGAACCACTATTGCGTCAAATCATTAATTAGTTTGCCAATTGATTGTAGAGGACAAACCCCGTGTATGCGGGCACAAATGGCGGGCTGCGGTTTTCCTAGTAAAATCGAAAGTCCGCTGTAGCGAAGCCTGATCGTCAGCGCAACCATCATTGCATTAGCTAAAGCTTGATCCGGCAGTTAATCCCCAGGCGCGAGAGTACAGTTCATTTTACTTTCGTACGAATGATAATTATTAGAGAACGCGAACTACAGTAGGATAGCGGACTTGTACAGCGTGGAAAAGGGGGTCGATAAAATTTCGCGAGGAACTAAATAAAAAAAAATAAAAAATAAGGATAGACGTAGGCAAAGAGCAAAAGGTCTCTCGTAGAAAAACTACTAAATCGTGGTGGATTTTGAAAAGTTTTTAGTAGCGCAGTACATCCTTCAGGTACCTTTGAAGCTTTAACCTTTTGACGAAAACTTTCAGTTCGTCTTTGAATGATTCCTTTGGGCTTTTAAGGGTGCAAGCTTCGTTAGCATATGACATCCGAGGGAGCCGCACGTATAATATATCTTTAGATATATATAGTTGATACGTAGTGTAAACATACTATATTATATATGTATATATATAAAAAGTACTTATATACCCGTCTACATGTATTCGAGGTACATGGGAGAGTGCTTTGTTTGTTTTATACTGTTCAAAAAATGTACCGCAGCCTGAAAAAGCGCCATTTATCTTGCAAGCACGAAAACTGAGACCATGGGGTGGGAGGGAGGGGAACTGGAAGGCTGGAAAGGTAGAGGGAGATGAATGTATATGAAAGGGTGGCAAGAAGAAGGGAGGAACTTGGAGAGACTGTAGAAGTTATAGCAAGAGGGTAAGGAAAGGGCTAAGGGAAACGGATGTAAACACCTCGGTTCTATCGGTCTATTAAAATTAAATGTTTTTTTTTTTTTTTAATAATGACGACATCTTAATTTCCATAAGAAATGCCAAAGAGAGCCGCGATCTATGGTGCTTGATGGACCATACGAAAAGGAAATTCCATTAGAGGCAGGTACACATAGTATTATGTGTTTGGAGTTCAAAAGATCGTAAGGATCGGAACGATCGATGGATCCTCGTAAGGATATTTAACGATAGGTTGAAAGCTTCCGTTTACTGATTCTGGCTCGCTAGCTGCCCATGATAATAGAATTTACCTCCATAATCCTGCGCTTTACGAGGACGGACGTATAGAGCGCGGGAGGAGGGATTGGAGGAGGAGAAGGAGGAGGATGGAAGGATAGGAGAGAGAGAGAGAGAGAGAGAGAGAGAGAGAGAGAGAGAGAGGAGACTGCGAGTACGAAAGCCATGGGAGGAGGGCGAGCTTGTTTTCCCGAGAGATAAAAATGTTAATTTAAAAATAAGGCGCTAGTTGGGATTAATAGGGTAATAAAAAGGCTCGTTCTCTCGGCGCATTTTTCTTCCTCTCCTCCCTGTCTTCCGCCTGTCCCCGGGATGGAATGGGATAATTCAGAATTATTGCAAATTAGGATGAATCCTCCTTGTTGGCGAATAATAAAGCGAATCGAGACACAGTCGATCTTAGATTCTTCCATTCTCCGTCTCTCGTCTCTCGTTACTCCGAGTGATTCTGAGCGCATTCGAAGGTCGAGTGACAAACCTCAATTGAGAAGCGCGGACAATTTCAAAGGAGTCACTCCTTCGATAAGAATCTAGAGTGGAGGCAATTTTTAATTTCCATGAGAGCTGTATAAGATTCCTCGTAAGATCCTTATAATTAACCAACTAAATTGATTAAATGGTAATCATAGACAATACACTGTATGTAGTTAGTGTATATACTGTGTACAGGATCAGTGTTTTTAAAACGCAATAAAGACTTAAACGCAGTTTGCACTAAGCAGATCAAAAGTGCATAGGTTACTACGATACGGCCGTCAGTGAAACGCAGGACCAACGTAAGGAAAAAAAAAAGATGAAAAGAGTGGAGAGACACAGTGGATACAGTAGGGGCAAGAGTAGCGACAGTATCAGCAGAGAGACACAGGGCAAAGGAACTTTTACGAAGTTGGAATGCAGTTTTCGCCAAGGGAGTAACTTATGCACTTCCTGCCAGGGGAGTCGGCTGGTTGGCTGGCTGGTTGGCTGGCTGGTTGGCTGACTTGGTGGGTCTGTACTATAGCTGGTTGCATCGAGGTTAACTTTTAGTGGCCCTTGTCTCTTGCAATAGAGAAAAGTAGAGGGTAGATACCGTTCTGCCGGGTACACCCTGTACGTGGTGGAGGGTAGTAAGATGATAGAGGATAACATTTTTCCGCCCGGGGCTGCAGATCCAAACTGTTTGCTATTCAGGCTGCGATCAGTCCTATCTGTTTATTCCGAAACAAGCGCATCTTCAGCATCCCCCACCCCTGTCTTTCTCCCTATCCGCACTGCCTACGACTTTCTTTCTGTCTCGGAATCGGATACTTTCTTGCTCATCGCGTAATTCAGCTCCTCGTGTCCTCCCCCCCCCCCCCCATAATTTCACATTAACCTACAGATTGCTCAGTGTGCAATCAGGATCCGTCTTACTGAAAGACAAGACAGGACGCGTGCCATATCTCAGGTAGCGGCTGTCATGGGGTTTCGTGAGGAGGTGGAAGCAAACGCGAAGCTAAGCTTGCACGAAGACTCGCTCGACTGGACAGCGAACGGAGCGGACCTTAGGACCTGGAGCGTAAGACTAATTGTCTAGAGACGAAGAAGCCAAAGCTGCTTGGTTATAGTTCCAAGGTATAGCTAGGACAGGTCTAGGGAGGCAGTCTAGCTATCTGGCTGGCAGGCAGGCAGGCAGGCATGCAGGCAGGCAACTAGGCAACTAGGCAACTAGGCAGTCAGGCAGGCAACCACGCACGTGAC
The DNA here is from genome assembly GCA_030142375.1 of Calameuta pallipes. Lineage (NCBI taxonomy): Eukaryota > Metazoa > Arthropoda > Insecta > Hymenoptera > Cephidae > Calameuta > Calameuta pallipes. Next base: position 267,493 of record JARQSW010000535.1, read on the forward strand.
CGGTAAACCAAACATGCGCGGGGAAGCAATTGTCCCTCGTATAAGAGAGCCGGCGGGTGCTCACGCTCTGATTAAATTCTCGGGGAATTTAGGTGATTTCACGTTGATTCGATATAAGGCATTTCATAGCTGAACGACCACGAATAAGGGCCAATAAAGGCCGCGTTTGTCGAGTGAAAATTTTGGCCAGTGACGCGCGACTTATTCGATTCGTCGCGTACAGGAGAGCTCTCTGAACTCTCGCGCTTTTTCTATACTTTCTTCGAGTTTGTCTTTCTAGCCTCCCTTTGGTTTATGCCCACGTCCCTCTGGCAGGTTCTCTAAATTGCCCACTAAAAAAATCGGAAAAACTCAAAGATACGATTTAGCCCTGGAAAACGTCTCGCTGGGCACTCTGGAGCAATTACTTGTTTTATGGATCAGCGCGGAAAAATGCGTTTAGGGAGCAGGAAGGGATGATCCTCCAGTGGTTATGGGGAGTCTTGACCAGACACGGAAGGAATTCCCATGCCGAGTATGTACGGTTCTATGGGTTATAGGACTGTAGACGATGAATGTCGTCGTTTCATGAAAGGTTGTAAATAATAGGGATGAGAAGGGCGCAGCAGGCTGGGGAAAAGAAAGGGAAGATGGAAAAAAAGAAAGAAAGAAAGAAAGAAAGAAAGAAAGTAGTGCCGTGATCCAAAGTCGTAAAATAAAATGATCGCATTTGACGGGGACAACGAAGGAGAAACGCTCGACTCCGCAGCCCGTTTCCCAATTAAATCGGAACTGACCCAAATATGGTTAAGTGGGCGCACACGCACGCCGACCACACTCGTCCGGCCAATTGAATAATTCAATGCTTTCGAGAAAAAGTTCCCTGCCAAGAATGATATCGACTCATGTTCTATGTATCACCTCGTCATCCGACTAAACTGTCGATCCATAAAAATATTCCGCGTGTAGCGACTGATCGAGCGTTTTCCGTTCATTCGATACGATCCCATATATTCTATGAATACATATAGGAAATATAGATTTTTCAATATCTCCGTTTCCCCGGGTCTCTCCTCTCTTATCTGACTTCTGACTCGCAGCTTGTATCCGTTCTACTTGTCATTTGCAAAGTCACGGGAATAATAAATGAAGGAGCCAATTCGAAAATAAAAGTTAGGAAATAATATTCCAGTGCGACACGTAATTGGAAATTGTCCGGCCGAATTAGAGTTTTAATTTCGCTAGATTGCGCTGTGACCGGACTATCCCTGTATATTCTCTCTCTCCTGCTTTCTCTCTTTCTCTCTCGCTTCACATCATTCTTTCGGAATTGCCGTTCGCCAACCGATCCTCGAACTACCAATCGAATTCGCTGGTGTGACTTTCACGGGAAACACAAACACATGCCTAAAGCCATACGTACGTCAGTATTCATGCCTGTAGAAAAAACGAAGAGGGTCCTCCCTGAAATATGCTGACTTCCACACATGACTTGTTCGCACTCACTACCAGATCCCTGGAGAACGTGAAAACCGGAGAGAACACGAAGACGTGTGTGTACACCTTTAACCAGAAGGAGAAAGTAAAAAAAGGGTGGTGCCAAAGTGGAAAGAGAAAAAAGGGTCGAAATTGGTAAAGGACAAGGACGAAGAGACGACCACAAAGGCTGCGGTTGGCTCAATTTTACGCCAGACATGTCCCCAGCAATTACCTAACTTTTAAAGTCCGAAAGGCCCGTTCCTGTCCATTCAAACGATGCATCCCCAGACGAGGTGTCGCCGCCTCTGGCTCTCTCTCTCTCTCTCTCTCTCTCTCTCTCTCTCTCTCTCTCTCTCTCTCTCTCTCTTCCCCTTTTGCTCCGATCTTGCTCATTCGCACTGGATGCGACAGGAGCAATGCGTTGGTAGACGAGAGAGTCGCTCGAGAGGAGGATCAAGGGGGAAGGAGAGAAACTGTTGGCTTCGTCACGACTGTCTTCCGGTTCCATTTCCAATTTAAATGTCTACCCCAATACAGGAAGTAGGTACAGGTATACGAGAATCAGCATTCCTAACCATAGAGGAAGGAGTTAGGCGCAAATTCTCCTGGTGAATCTACTTCGCGAAACTAATCGACAATTCTCTTCGGTGTAAGACACATAGGTAACCAGGCAGGTAAATAAGAAGACAGGTAGTTGGGTACGTAGGTAGATAGATAGTTAAGTAGATAGGCTGATAAATGTATGTCTAGTTACGTGCTTGGATTGCTGCCCCGAAGGGACGTGCATGCATATTTGGCAGCAAAGCTTCCTTCCACCTCCTATGGACCTTGTAGCGCTGTAGGCAACTTGTAGGCGCCTTGTTACTATAACAATTCGGTAATGGCTAGGATATGCAAATATATTCATTACGGCCCTGACCTATGACCCCGGCAAAAACCGGTCAGTCATACCGTGTATTCCTATGGGTATTCAAAATACAGGGACAGCCCGATGCCTTCGAGAAGATGGAAATTATTCGAAATCAAACTTGTAAATCAGTCTTGACAAATATGACGGTGTCATAATATCACTTGAGATTACGTGACCTTAACTCGGGTTTATTAGTTATGGATTTTATTGAACTTTATACAATAGTGATATAGGACTTTTATACAACGCAACATTTCCTTGATTGGATTGCATAGTCTGATTTTCATTGGTCGTCGGCTAGTATAATCATTATTGAAAACTCTCGCTTCGGTTCGACTCCACTCAACCGGACTCTCTCTCTCTCTCTCTCTCTCTCTCTCTCTCTCTCTCTCTCTCTCTCTCTCTCTTTCTCTTTCTCTCTAAACTGACTTTCTGTACCAGTGCAGGAGAGGCGACATTGATTTTGAGATTCCGATTTAGATAGCAACGACCTCTGAGCACGGATTTCTACACGTACGCCATGAGCCTTGATAGCATTCTGGCGTTATAGCGTTATAGCATTATAGTATTATAGTATTATAGGGCCATACTTATAGATAGTAATGGATCCTGCTTAAACCATAAGGTCATGGAAGCATAAGAAAAATGACGGAAGGAAGAGTTTTGAAAATTCAAGAAAAAGCGCAACATTTAAATTTCCTATAAATTATTCCTCAAGAGAGACTGCAGCCACAGTGTTATAATTCTATAATTCCAAGAATCTTTTATTTCTCTTCTTGTATTTCCTCGTGAATTTCAATTGCTTTCTCTGACGGAAACGCTTTCCTCGAGCGACTCTCGGTTCTCTCGAGCAAAGGGAAGTCTTTCACAGACTCCACGGGAGACCTTCGACTAATTTCCCATAAGTCTACCTCGAGATCAAGAGCCTTAGGGCGTCAGTGGAAAGTGAGACTAAGATACGGAAGCCTCATTGAGAACGAGACGGTCGAAGCGAGACGCCAGAATATTGGCTACTTCGTCCAAAGCGACTCCGGTAAGTCCGGAAATTTGGAAATTAGCCACTTTGCTCAGTTACACCTAGGTAACCATTTCGAATGACTCTCGTAATCAGGCTGACTCTCTCTCTCTCTCTCGCTCTCTCTCTCACTTTCACTCTCTCTCTCTTTCACTCTCATTCTCGTTCCGCCTCACTTATCGGTTAACCTGTAGGAATTAAAGCCGCTATTTACCTTCTCCTACCCTTTCACGTGCCCTTTCGACCCTTCGCCATTTTTGACCCTCTCAACGTTCCCCGTGCAACTGCGAGTGTGCACAGCCTGCACATACACGGTGTAACAAGTAATAAGTAGTAAGTAATAACACAGCAAAAGGAAACGAGGCGCGCCACGTAGCCACGCGAATGCAGAGCTTTATAATGGCGCTCGGAGAAATACAACAATGGGGACCCTTTCTACCTTTCAACCTTTCTACCTTTCTACCTTTCTACCTTTCTACCTTTCTCTTGACTAGCGTCGCCGCGACCACCCTCGTCGGCACTATTATCATCGAGCAACAACCACGCCATCCCTTTGCACTTGGAAACTTTGCATAAATATACTATAACTATTGTTTCAGGAGCCATTCTCGGTAGCGAGCTCTGTTATTTATCGTTGTGGGTTAATGAATTTCCCCTTTCAGTCTCGATTTATTGGCTAATCCGTTTGGCTTGCTGTAACTTTGTTCGCGCCTCCCAACGTCCCGCTCAGAACAACCACTTCGTTATTCATTGAATCGAAAGAGTGGGGTAGGTCGTTGACGAAGGGGGGAGGTTGAGGAGCACAGTCGGATCAAGTCAGAAAGGAAAACAAGAAAAGGCTGCCGAGATTAAAAGTTTTTGATTTGACGTCATCAAAAGGAAATCAGAATCTTTTAACACTGCGTTACGATACTGCAGATCAAAGCTCAGACTTTTCGTTAATTTTTTTTTTTATACGGAATCTGAGAAAAAGCTCTCAAGGCCATTTCTATGGAGCGGCTTTCACGGCATCCTTACCCGTGTATTTGCCCTTAGCGATTCTCACCATCAATTTCCCGCAAGAACGCTGCCAGCCGCTTTTAATTTGTTGGATTCTTCTTCCGCGATTTGTAGCCAACAGTTAATTCATTTTCCTCGCTCGCTCGCTTTGCCGCCATCGCCGGTGATTCCGCTTATGCTTCTTGGTGCTTCGGGCGGAACTCGCTCGCGGCAAAAGTATCGTCCGGCTGCCCAATCAAGCGCCGCTTAGCTTTCCTTCCGGCTGCTTCTAAGGTTTCTTGCTTTTCGCGAAAAGACCGTACGCTATTTTTCTACGGAGAAAGACCCTTTTTCCTACCATTGTACTTTCTCCTCCATACCCCATTCTTTTACCTTTTCCTCTTCGGCTATATATATTTCGCGGCAAGAAAATCTTGAAAGAATCGTTACCGAGTCCAATTACGTATATGTATACATATACGTAGCTTCGCCACGTGGAAAATATTCGGAGGAAATGCGAAATGGAACAACGGGCGTTCCTCGATGAGGAGAGACAGAGAGAAAAAATAGCCACAGCCACAGGAGAAAGGATCGACCTTTACCCGTAACACTCTTTACCGATCCTCAGCAATAGACCTGCCGGTTCGTTTGACCTGCACTTCCTGTGTGTTTCTAGCGTGTTAATTGTTAGCACCCGCCTCTGGCACACGTGTGCCAAACGCTTGGCTATTCATGCAAACAGTTTTCGAAAGTTTAATCGGCGCATCCGTTGGCCAGGCTGTGGTTCGGTTCAGAGTTCACGCGAGACAGAGCCAGAGGGAAGTGGTGGACCCGGGACGGGCTGTCAGAGTGTGAGAGCGTGAGAGAGTGAGAGTGCGAGAGTGTGGAGCGTACGAGTGCGAGGGGTGAATCGGGCCCGAGGAAAAGGGAGAAAAGTTGTTATCTGTTTCACAGGTGGTGATAAGACCGCGATTTGTTTCCCCGCGCGCTAGACGTAGATTAAAACTGTTTCAGCTCTCGCTACTCCTAGAGGCTCCGTTTCCTCCAACTTTAATCTATTCTCGCTATTTCCTCTCGGAATACTTTACACCTATCTCAGCTGCACCCACCAATCCTTCTGCTCTAACACGTCTTATTTTGCCCACGTGATATTGCAGGTTGGCGAGGGAGCTGAGTATCGAGTGGGGGGGGGATTTTATAAGAAATTCTAACAGCAGTCGATTGATCTCGATTATAAGGCGGATGCTTTGCACTGGATAAACTCAATGAGTCGCTTTGAGAATAAAAAAAAAAATCGTCTGAAGTTGGGAACCTTATTCGCAAACACCTTCACGGCGTTCCGATTTCTCATTCTACCAATCAAAGAGTCAAAGACCTTTTGACCTCTGAAAAACGGAAGTTCGTTCCAAATAATCAACCGAAATTAGTGTAAATTAGTAGGTTGGATCTGAGCTCCGTTCAAGCAGGCGGACTAAAATCGTGCGTTAAGCTCCGTTCACACGCGACCACTCCCTCCCAATCGCATGAGGTAAATAGGCAAAAGTTCAGAAAAAGGTAAGTCAATCGTTTCCGTAGTTGAAGCCAAGTTGAGACCTGTTCGGCTTCGCAAAGAGGATCGAGCTCAAAAAGTTGGAACTTTTGGAGAGTGAGGAGGAGGACCAAGAAGTATTATATGTATTTATAAGAAAACTTATAAATAATAAAAAATATCTATATACACTCAGCGTGGGTCTACATTCCACTATAGTCTATGGTCTACGGAATGAATAACGAGGTTATAAACGGGGGAAATGACAGGAGGGCAAAATAGTACTTCAACCCGGATAATTTCAGTCCTTAATGTCCAACCCCACGCCTATTTCCTCAATCAAGGGGTTGAATCGATGCGATGCGCAAGGGATGTTCCCAATTATCACTAACTACTGCCGCGAATGAGATATACTCCGATCGCAATCACGTACCCTACACAATAGGGCTCAAGTCCCTCTCTACCACTCTTCTCGTGCCTGTTCACCTCCAACCTAGCACCTCCCAGGCACCCACTGACCACCTCCCAGCCCCCCTCCACCCAATGGCCGCCCCGCCAGCCACCCTTTTGCCTCGCTCGATCGATCCCATCCCAGAGAATTCGATTAGTACCGATCGTTGCGCACTCGCCATTCTCCACGTGCAAAAATCACTTGGCAAAAATTCCCATCCCGCCCAGCACTCGCTCCCAGCATCCTTCCCTTCGATGGACCATTTAAGGTTTCTGGGTTAAAGGTCAATGCTGAAGTACGGCTGCCATGCGACTGACGTAATTGATAAAGATTGGCGAATGGCACTGGAGTCGTCTGAGCGTTGAATCGATGTGGCGACCGGATGACACATGACCTCCCACACGTGCATAAGTGCATAAGTGCACAAGTGCGCCAGCGGTGCGCCAGTGAGTTTTGCGTGCACTTCGCTGGCGATAAATCAATCCGAAGCGATTCTCCTCCTCTGCTCGTTTTCGCGATCAGACATGCGATGTAACAATTACTGCTCTCCACCTTCTATCGCTTCTAATATCCATCATTTCCGTTGGAGGAATTCGCAATGGCCCACTGGACGCCAGTCGACGCCCTCGTGGCACTTTTCGTTCGCAACTTGACATTCGGGCAAAGTTCATTACGTCATAGATTCATTCTTTTCCTTTAAAGGCGCATCCTTTATACTTTATTTTTTGTTATTTTCAGTGATTCTCATAGAGGCTGCAGCTAAACGTGCAATTCAACGGTCTACAGAAACGCCTATTTTCTCTCGCAATTAAGACTCGCAGATCGCGAATAAACGTTGAATTTTCCGCGATGCTAATTAGACGCTTCGCGGCTCGTCTGTGTGTAAGACGCTAATAAATTTTAAGCTCGAGGGCAACAGCCGGAAAGCAACAAGAGTTACCGTTAGCCGTTGGGGGTTAGAGGAAGCGGAATAACAAAAAGAAATAATACGGAGAAACATGTGGAAGACAGAAACGTACGCGGAATTAAAGCGCAAAGCGGTAGACGATCCTACGTCCAGCTACAGCCAGGCGAGCGTCTCTCGATGCGCATCAAAACTTCTTCACTTTTTGCACTCGGCTCTTTCACTTTCTTTTGCCATTTCTTTTTTACTTTTACCCCTTTCACCATCGCCGCTACTATCATCTCCGTCATCCTCATCATCCCCATAAGTAAAGCCTTCACAGACCTTTCAACCAGCAGCGCATCATTTTGCTGCCCAACAAACTGCTACTTCGTAACGGACCCCCCGACAAGGAAAACCAATGCATTCTTAATACCTCGGATGAAATATTTCTGGTCCAGAGATGCTGTAAACGATACACGATCATTTTGCTGATAATCCAGCTAATATGTAGTCGGCGTGAAAAATTACTTAAGGATGGCCAATGGGGATACAGGGCAGCCAACCGATGCAACAAACCGTACAGGTATACGGAGAAGGTCCAAGAGGCTCGTGTTGCGGCCGATCTGTGCTGTAATTATTCGCATAGACAATAGGGTGGCTGTGGCTCGATGGTCCATATGGGGATGAAACACGAAGTGGGCTGCAATCCATCGCTCCTCGAGATAATAACGCATTTGCACGAGAACATTTCCACTCAAACAGAGTGTGCAACTTGAGAAATATTTAATGCGTCCGGGGGATAGAGCGAAAGAGTCCGGAGGAAGAGAGAGAAGAGGGAACAGAGGGAAGAGAGCCACAGAGAGAGACAAACGGAGTGATAAGAACGGCCGCTGAACGCGCGCGTATATCTCTGATCAGTTTGCAACATTAATGCGCCATTTACAGTAATGACCTGAAATAGGAAAACAGGCTACGTGTCGTTTCCGCAGCTCGTTCCAGTAAGCATGCACGCTCGATCCATGACAACCGCTCACAACATGTGTAGATACTACATATGGGTCGTGAGAAAAAAAAAGGAGGGACGTTTTAGGGATCAGATGGCAATCGGAAATTTATAAAAGATCCGAGAGCGATAGGAAGATCCGTAGATAGGAAGAATACAGAAAGTATTAATAAAGGCAAAACCCACGCGCGCTATTAAATAGCTCGTTGCGATAGAGCCTTTATCGAGTCTCGGTAAGGGAGACTGTTTGCGCTTGAAAAGTTTGTAAATAAACTGAGATTTTTAATTATTGTTATTTTCCGTAAATTCAGGTAATCGGGGGGTCGAACGATAAGAGGGTGCGAAGGGTCCAAGTGATTCTGCAAAGAGGCGAGGAGGGAGTCTGGAGGGCAAGAAGGCGCGTCTTAAGATTTAATTATGCAAATCGTGGGCCCACTAGACAAAACCAATATTTGCTTGAATTCTTAGATTGAGTGGCTGGCAGGGAGAATTTTGCTTCTCATAATCAAGAGGATTCATTTGGCTGGGTAAATAAAAATGTAATCCCTCGATTCCCTGGTACTACTGGTTATACCTAACCTTTTTCACTCCTCGTCTCTTTCCCTTCCTGCCGATACTCTCCCTTCAGCAATAACCACCTTTATTCTCGGTTCCTAACAGATTCTCCTTGCTAAATATAATTTCTAAAGACGATTCTCATTTTTCTTAAGAGCCATCCGTTCTTTTATCTTTCGCTTTTATTTCGGACTTGAGCTTTGGTAACTCTATTAAAACTACCCTTATAATCCCTTAACGTTAATGGATCTACCGTAGCTTTTGCATGTTATTTTATGTCTACCTCGTGCACGATAAACTGCGACGCTCGATACTACATATGATTCTCCCTCTTTCTCTCTCTCTCTCTCTCTTTCCTCTCTTTCCTCTCTTTCTGATTCCCTTTGATATCAACCCCATTCAAACATATTTATTGTCTGGCTCTTCCCCTCCATTTCATCGGTACTCTCGCTCTAGCGGTATTCTTCGAGAGGGAATGAGCCCGAGACTAACGGGCCAATTAACGCGTCGCGAAACACCGTTAACCACTAAAGACTATAAATTAAAGAGCCTTGCCTGTCTCATAATTTACGAACGCAAATCGGTTCTAGCTCTTTAAATCTAACCCTTTAATGATTTCGTGACACGTTGGCACAATTCGTTAGAATTTTGATGGTTATCATCGCTATCACCAAAACTATTTTCGTGCTTAGATTTCACGTCTGTCATAGCACATAAAATCCCAAATAATTCCCAATCGAGTCGGTCGATCTTGCCTCGACTGACCGACTGGTCGAAAGTCCAAAACGATGGGCCCGAGCAACAGTTCGATTTTGCACCCTTGACCCTTGAACTATCACCTGACGTCGCGATTTGGCACAATCGACAGATCACCACTATCTCTGACGTCAGCAGCCTTGATCAGGACTTTTGCCCCTGTGCCTGACATTGATTGTTTCTGCTTTTTGGAGATTTGAAAAACCAGCAGTCGAGCGACCCCCTGCTGATTACTTAACCACTGAACCCCTGGCTTTGGAAATATCGCTTGGGACTTGAAAGGAATGGCCAGGCTACCCCTAGGAGGTCCTCGACTAGCATCGCTCAGAGAAAAGCACCGGATAAGAAGAAAACTCATCGACCTAATCGACTCGCCGTAAGACTCCTCGGGACTAATGCAACTTGAGGCTCCCTTCTGAAAAAGTATGACGAACCCTGATATTGTCATCGGTTATTCCGAAAAATGAATTGTCAACAAGACGATTAATTCACAAGTGCATAATACCCATCAGTAAAGGGGCATTCTAGGTGGAAAACAGGGGCGCCCATCCGCGGAGAGTTAATCTCCAGGAAGCGGGCTGGAGGGCTTCATCGCTTCCGTTTCCGGCGTTCGCAAAGCGGATACCGTTATGTCGTGCTGTCCCGTGGAAATTTTCCTATGACCTCACCAGGAGATATTTCTCCGCACGGAATAGCGTCAAGCGCCAAATATCCATCCAAGTAAAAAAAAAAAAAGAAAATTTTCGAATAAATTAATATCGATACTAACGGCATAAATTTATCACTCTAACCTCGTTAGAGGCGAAGTCTCGCGTCTGGCAAAAAGCACCAGGGAGATTATTCATTTTCTCAGGACGTCCCGTGAAATCCCTAATATCGTGCACCTATGCAAGCTGAGTTTTTAAAAGCTTCTCCCTTACGATAAAAGAGAAAAAAAAAAGAGAAAGATGGAGAACAAAAAAAAACTTGAAGAGGCGTCGGTAGTCAAGCAAGTAATGTATCCAGTTAAAAGTTTTTTCTGAGAGTGTTACGAAGGGAAAGGGGTGGCTCGAAGGGCTGGAAAAGTTTGAAGGGCAAAGTGGAGGGAGAAATAAGTAAGCCAGGCAGTGTTGTATCAACCCGTCAGGATGAACCAGGCTTGAACTACGTTTCATGGCCTAACTTAGGGTTGAAGCTACAGGCTGCTCTGACTCTTGAGATTCTGCATTTGCTATTCATGGAGTCCAGGGCTTGCGTTACCATTAATATTCCATCGTTTCAAAATTAACGGTCCGTTCGGCAAGAAAGCGCGATTGTACGAAACGTGCGATTGTGGAGCTCAAAGAAGAAGATCGTATTCGTCAAACGCACGAGAACAGTTACAGAGTGGCAGAAAAGGGGCAGGAGGGGAGGGACAAAAGCTGAATAAAAAAGCTTGAAAAGCTCGCAGACCAGCAAAACCAATGAAACGAGGTAGAAACAGGTAGGAAAACTCTAAAGCTATGTTTCGGACGAACAGGAAGGAAAGTAACGCGTGATAGATCATAGATCACGAAATCTTTAGTCGTCTCTCAAAGCTGCTCTCTCGAATCCAATCTACTTTTAAAGCACGCGAGTTCTTTGCGTTCTTACTGCTGCATAACGAGATTCCTGATACGTGCTGCTAACCTTTTGTACTTCTCACTTACCTTCTTCTTTCCTACTTTTTTCCCTTTTTTTCACCACCGCCCTCCCCCTCCTCCCCCCTTCCTTCCGAAATCTCAAACCCTTCTCGACCCTCCAGAAGAACTTTTATTCTATCGCCTCGCGCTGCACGACATTCGTAGTTGGTTTCACGTTTGGGTTATAATTTGCTCAAAAGCTTTAAGCGATATCGAACCAAGTATAGCTATACTTTTGTAATCAGTGCAATGGAAGCGAAATTGGAATGCCATTTGGACTTTTGATTAGCCATCGAAAATTTTTATAAGAATTCACATATACGTTTGTGATAAGATTACTCTGTCTATCGCGCAGTACTAGACGCTAATTATTCCCTGGAGCAAAAGTACAAATGCCCAATTTTTAACGGTGAGGGCCTGTCGATATTTCCCAGGTCCATCAGTCGCTTGTAGTGGATGCTGGAATCGTATGTGGGGATAAATTCGAATTCGAATCTGGTATCGAGGATGGGGGGGGGGGGGCGAGAAAGAGGGTGGGGTCAGTGTTACGAGAATTAACACCGCGGCTGGATTTTTGTTGCATCGATTTCCTGTTGACACGATTGTACTGCGCATTAAAAACTGATCAGTCAATTTCAGTGACGTAACTACCTGTATGTATAGTGACGACATTAAATATATATATGTATGCATATTCAATATATGTATAAAGAATCATATATATACACATATAAATTATGCAACTGCTTATTCTGCAGTCGCATTTACACAATTATTTTCAACACAGACATACAGCTGTCGATGCTGCTGATCAAGAGATTGCAAAATTTTAGAAAATATGACAATTTTCATTTTACTGACAATTAATATAGATAAGCACTGTCGAGAGCGTTTACAGCATCCTGCTGTGAGATGAATAGCTATATATAGCTATACATATATGGTACAGAGATATATTGATTATTTTTCAGCAGGTGATACAGCAGGAGAACAGCAATTATTGAATTCTGTATATCCATGTATAATTCCACGGGTACTTCCCTCGTTCTGATTCTTCAGAAATTGGTAACCAGATAGAATTCGAATTGAATGGGCAGCAAGAATTCCCTATAAAAGTGAAATATCCCTAGGAAGCTCATAAAGCTCGTGGAAAAAAAAAATCTATTCGTCGACTCGAAACCAGCAGAGCACAAGCACAATAAGGTATGTATGAGGTATGTAGTGGATCGCCCCATAAAGGACATCTCTTTACGAGGTTTTTTTAAAAGGACCTTAAATTTCTCAAGCGACATTTTTTCCTGGCACTTTCAAAGTGAGGTGCACCTGCGTACAGGGGAGTCTCCCGGTACGGCAGCGACCAGTGAAAGCTGCTATAAGCACGAGCTTCGCGATATGAAATTACATCGTAGACTCCCTTTCATGACTTTTCTTTTTTCTTTTTTTTTTTGTCACTTATATTTTAGCACTGGTACTACAGCACTACGCATATCTCCCTTATAACTTTATACCGACGCCTGACGTCTCTCGCCGTTCCCAGCATAAGAAAACTTCCTTGCCCTACAATATGTTTATGTTTTACATATTACCCAGACTGGTATGTACGTTGGCTTCTATCTATATTAAAGAAGCACAAGGTGAGAAGCTCACGGCGTCTGGGCGTCCCGACGTCTGCCGTCGCGCTAGAGCTTTTCGGTTTGCCACGACAATACAACGCGCTTACGCTGTCTCTGTATATTAGGATTTGACGCTTGCAATTTTTTTTTTCATTCCGCTAGAGGACATTAAAACCTGCGGAACTCGATAAGTTTTATTACGTATATCAGAAAAGATCGTACGTCGCCGTCTTGAAAACTCGCAGTTGACGCTTCTGCTATTGAGAAAAAGTGATCGTGATACAAAAGTATATTTAACGTAATTTTGCGTGCTTGTTAAAGAAATGCAATTGGCTGCATGCACTTCCGTGCATGTTTTCATGCGAGTGTATTGAGATTCTTGCAACAAGCAGGGCTTTATCGTGGGCTGATTATCAGATAAGACTTGGCCAATTGTGAACGCGTGTCTGAGTAGTTTGGTTATTAATTTCACGAACACTGAAGAATTTCCAATTTACTTATATACGAGTGGGACAGGCGTGAGAATTCAGGATGTCTTAACTTTCATATACGAGCGTTTAATTTTCGGATTAATTCATCACACGGATAAGAGCATCCATTAAGCCCGAGATAAGGATGTAAGTCGGAGTCAGACAATCTACCCCCAAGTAGGTGTAACATGTCGCGACGCTCATATTACATTTGTTGCCCGGGTAGCAGCTACTAGGTGGTTGAGGGTGCCGGTAGGGAAGAAACACTGGATTAAGCCGGCAGTGCTGCCCCACCGCGTGTGTCTTGCCCGAGCTTAAGGGATGATTAATCTATCCGCGCCCTCCACGGCAAACAACTACATATCTTCCCTACGACTCTCTCTCTCTCTCTCTCTCCCTCTCTCTCTCTCTCTTCCTCCATCCCTCATTTTCACTCACCCCTTGCGAGTCTTCTAAAAACACTCGGCCCCAATTATCCTCAAACGGCCCGAAACTGCTCGCTGGCACGCTCGCAATTCGCGGAGGTAATGTAAAGCACATATATTTCGAAAGAAGAAAAATTACCCTTAAACCAGAAAGTATAGCCGAAAGTCTTGAGCAATTTCCCATCTCCGTATCAATGTGCAACGAGGACGAAAGTTGAGCAGAGAAGATAGATGTACACCGTACTAAGTACATAGGGGAATGATATCCCTGACACACAAGAAGACCATGAGGGTAGACAATAATTGGTTCCTCGAATTTGACTTTCTCGCAAACTCCGAAACGTCCTGGCGAAGCTGGGATGATGGGAGGAAGGGTGCCGGTGTCGGAGTTAGCGTGAACGGTCTAGAGGTCTAGACAATAGAGGGGGATATTTTCAGGGTCTAGCGCAAGTGAAGCGAGGAGAAGTAAGAGAGGGTACACGTGGAAGAGAGCGACGGGGACTCTGCTCCTGGCACAGGGCGAGAGGACTGAGAGGACCAGAGAGGACCGAGAGGGTTGAGAGAGAGAGAGAGAGGCTGATGGCCAAGAGGGGGGTATACGAGGGGGATGAAGAGCGCGGGGGGGCGCAAAGAGGGCACCAATGTCTTGCCTTGCGAGCCGCGGGGTCCTCCCGTCACCCAATCACGTTCTGGCGAAGCTCGCCATATTTCGCGGGGCGGAGTCCTCCCTCACTCCTCTCGCGAGCGACTCACCCGACGTTCCACTATTATTTTAAACCCTTCGTCCTCTCACACCTCGCGTCTCGCACCTTGTACTTTACTCTCTCCCCCCCTCTCTCTCTCTCTCTCTCTCTCACTCACTCACTCACTCTCTCTCTCTCTCTCTTGCTCCTTCCATAGTAACATCCTCGTGACCCGCCAGGTGAAATTCCCTTTCAGTATCACGAAGACACCGGATATATGAATAAAGTGGGGTAGACCAAGGATAGGTGTACCAGAAACCCTTTGATTTCTCAAATTTCATTAAAAATGTCCATACTCGTGTTTGGAACCAGATATATCGGCATCTCTGGACATTTTTTTGAACTCGTTTCTCCTCTTTGGAGTCATCGTATCCTGGGTCTTGGTAAAAGGAACGGCACGATGCAATTTCTTATAATTTCATTCGGAATGAGATGCGTCTTCATGAGGATTTGAAAAGTCGCGGGATCGAATATCCGTGGGCGGACGGTAGGTACGTCCCACGAGGAAGCTCTAGTTCGTTCGCTTTTCTTTCGCCCCTAGAAAGCAGCCCTGAAACGCCTGAACCGTCGCCAGCCACCCTCCCGTCTCTTCAGACCGTCCTCGTGGTTCCGCCACCCCCCCTGGACCACCCCCCTGGACCACCCCCCGTCTACCTAACTCCAACGCGTCTCCGTGCTTCCCGCCGCTGGCGAACCCGGCAATTTGCAATTTAATGCCGCCTTTATTTTTATAATCGACCCGGATATGATTCTTTCATGGGTTTCTCTTTGAGTCCTGCTACACGGCGAAGGACCTGCGGGCGCCAGAAAGAACCACACAGGACTCTTTTTGAATTACATTACCACATCTCGTTTCTCCTCTTAGTTTCTCTAAAGATATTCGGGTATCTCGAAATACGGAAAGTACCTATAAAATTGCATCACCAGGACCATACACGAGAACTACAGGGTAGACAATTATTTTTAATAAGTACAAGTAAGGCAAAAAGTATCTAACGATAAATTACAAGGTACCAAGAGAAGCCGGCAGCCAATGAGGTCCGTTCCGATGAAAACAGACAGAGAATCCAGTGCTTCGACTACGTCTTGCGACTAACCTAATTAATGCCAAATTCGATTCTACCTCCAAATTTCAGGTACAACGTTGAACATCCTAAACTAAACTATAGGTATCTTGGATTCCAGTCAGGCACTTGATGGTGGCAAAGCAAATGAATATTGTCTGGAATCCTGAGAAACGTAGTCAGATAGTCGATCCTGGAGAATCTGTCGTTACCAAGAATGCACCCAGGATACGGTGATTACCCCTTGGATAGGGGAGGATTTTTGAGCTCCCAACAGAAGAATTTCACATAAATAAAAAGAAATATTAGGAGTCTGGTGGGTCCACCGGTTAATGAAGATTTCTGCTGATGAAATACGGCGAGTCCTATTCCTCGTGCAAACGTGTCCCTGCCCATCTAAAGATATAGCCAGGATCTTTAGGATCTTTAGGATCTTTAGGATCCTCAAGATCTCGAAGATAAACGCGCGGGGCATCTCGTGACGCGTAACATTTGCCGGTTAATATTTAATGGGAAGGTGGAATCCTCCTGGCGGTAACTCTTGGAAGTGCGCGCAGCTATGCACGAGGGTTTCTGGGTTTTACGGTCGAACGTCAACAAAGTGCCCCCGCGTCGACTCGTTCCGTTTATGATAATCCCCCATGAAATTAAAAACATTAAGGCCTCGTAAAGATAAAGATATTCTCTGTTCGGCGACATTCGAGAAACGACCTTTATAACCGACGTCGAAGTATAATCGCGGAGTGGGAGGAGCGTACGACACGGAATACATCCTGGGAAGCGTCGCGACGCCACTAGCGCCAGGTAGACCGTCTGAGCATCTCGATTCACGTTTATCGCTCGGGACTCTGCACGTCCTCGTAATCCACTGCACTTCTATGCACTTCAGCATCCACCCTCTAGCAAGTAGAAAGTGCACTGCTCTCCTGTGTTACGGATACGTGTGCCGCAACGTCAGATCATTATATCTATATGCATACGAGTATAGTTAGGCAAATAGAGAGCATTAAGGCGGTTAGGATCATTTTACTCTTTACAGTCCCATTCGTTCATTGTGAGTTATTTTTCCAGGCCGAAGCCCCAGGCTCTAAATGGTTTTGCAACCAGGCAGGCAAATTAGTTTGCAATTATTTTCAAAGTAAAGATAATCGCTCGCCTCTAAACGGAGCTTAATAACCGGTTAGCATGGCAACTTCTAGCATATAAAATACATAAGCAAAGCCCAATTAAGATGGCATAATGAAGGTTTCGCGTAACCACGGTAGCACGTGTTCTCATTCTCTTTTGGTCGTCCATTCGCCCCTGTACCGATTATCTCGAGATTACAGGACGATTAGCCAAGAGCAGGGAGGACAAGATCATCCAGATTGCTTCAATGAAATAATCAACGATTCCCATTAAATGATTCCTATCGAAGAGCTGCCGCCGAGTCCTGAGGGGTGAAATTCAATAGGGAACATTGATCGACGTTCGAACGCGGGAAAAAGTGACAGGTGGAATAACAACCCCTGTTCCTCTTAATATTACTTGCCCTTTCACATTCAATCTTCAGGATCCACCTTATCGGATAATCATGCTCACGCTCCGTTATCACCCGTCCTGTCAACGACCTGTCACCCTGAGGTCACCGTGAGCCCTTAAAGTGTACAGACATTTGCAGAAGCCAGTACGCTGGTCTTACGACCTACGACCTACGACCTACGACCTACCAGTTATCACGTAGCAGATATTCCAGGCACCTACCCTCGGAGTCTCGGCCACGTGAGGGTTACGTTAAGTTTACGCGCGGCTACGCCTATCCTGGCTAAAGACATGCCATCTTCGCCAGTTAGACTTTACGCCCCTATAAAAGGGGTACTCGTTAAAATAGTCATCGAACGAAACCCGCGCACAAGAATGGGAGAATACGGAAAAAGAGTAATAAGAGGACGAGAGAACGAGAGAATAAGAGAAAAAGAGAATGGCCGACTATCGGACCGATAATGTAATTTTTTGTTTGTTAACGATTCGGCGAAATAGAAAAACCCATGTGGCTGTGTACTCGTATTATGGGATTTTTATATTTTCGTATTACTGACAATTTTCAGTTGTAATTCTTCATGGTTTATGTGTGAAATCATTCAAAGGGATGATCGAGTATCTCTGCGGTATTTTGACGTAGCCGCTGAAATATCGTGGTCATTTTTTTCCGAACGGTCGCGGGGAAAGGGTCGAAAAAGGAATAACAGAAATTATTTTTGGCTCTGCCGGGAGCGATGTGCATGGGAAATATGCGATACGCAATACGCAATACGCGATACGCGACCGGTGACATATTTTACAATTTGGTTATGCTTTTGGAAAGCCCGGGGATACGACAGGAGATGGGAGATTGGTTGAAAAGGGGTAGAGAGAGAGAGAGAGAGAGAGAGAGAGAGAGAGAGAGTACCCGGTTCATAAATAAAGTCCCTATGACCATCCGCAACGGGAGCCAATCCGATTATTTATTACAATATGATTCGCAACAGGGACTAAAAATTCTGAAAAATAAAAGTGGATGTAAAAAATCGTAATCGACTTCATCCCAACAATGTGCTACAGGATATTTCATGTTTTCTATCTACTTTTGTATTTTTCTATACCATTTTGTGATTTGGTTTCCCTCTCTCTCTCTCTCTCTCTCTCTCTCTCTCTCTCTCTCTCTCTCTCTCTCTCTCTCTCTCTCTCTGCACAGCTATGCCTGTACAGCCCCATGTAGGTATATTTCAGGAAAGGGAATTCGCGTTTCCCTCACACATGGAATCCGAATTATTCGAAATGGATATCCAGGCACGTAGTACAAAGGTCTGTCGTTGGCTATCGTTGAGATGCATTAAATTCCCCAGACTCCCGGCACTGGGTCAAACTTTCAAAGGAGAAATGGACTACCAAGAATAATTCATGGGTTACACCCGGCATTCACTAGATTCGTAATAAAACTTCCTTCTAATACCCGTATTAGGATTTGCCATAATGTTTTTCGCGGATCCTACGAAGCGAAAGGCGAGTCCACACGGGTAAACGTCACCTATCATATTTTCACTGGCATCGTACTTCGTATTAATACTGTATAACTAACACAAGTCATTCTCTATATGATATACAAAGTGCTGGATGCCATTGTTGTCCGAATGTTACGTACGTATGGAGATGCGAATTTGAAAATATTTAAAAATTGCTGCAATCTGAAAATTTGTTCCACAGGACCAACCGCTTCTCGATTTGGAATATTAGCCGGTTTACCTGTAACAAAAAAAAAAGATCTTCTGTACTGATACAGTTGGTCCACGTAACAATGGGCATTACGTATATTAAAATTTTCAAAGTTGATTTTTATTTTTGGAATGTAAATACGTGCACATGCGCACGCCAATACAAAAAATATTACTGGAATTCTAGGAACGCGAAAGTCCCTTTGAATATAAGCTACGAATATACTTTTTTTTCCAGTCGAGAACGACAGACACAGTATTAATTATTTCTCGACGCAAATATACCAAGCTGGCTGCAGTCGGATTCAAATTGACAAAGTGGATATCTCATCGCGTTCTCTGTAAACCGTAAATCCGATTCTCTTCAGGGATGCTGCATCTTCTTCCGTTTCTCTCGTTTCCTCCTTCCGCCACAACTCTCTTTCTCACACTCTCTTTTACTTCTTCTCATGAGCCATCGATTTCACCTGAACCGGAATTGCAGCCTCCACGATCTGGGATGTATCAGACTTTGAGTACCAACTTCCCTGGAGAGGGAGAAAAGATGGAAGGAGTTTCCATTCGAGCGATTCTGGCCGCGTAAGCGCATCTCTTGATGCATCTGGACTGATTATCGTATAGAGCGATATAATCGGACAGAGGAATAATCCCAGAACGATTCCAGAATAATAGTTGATCTATGTGTGCTTCAACGAAACTCTATACAATGTATAAATATATATACGCAGACACCATTTGAATTGAAATCGATGAATTTTCCGGAGTGATAATTTCTATGAGTGATATGGGATTTCGAGTTGCTGACGTCATTACTGCGATTGCAGCCACGCGTTCAGGTGCAGCTGCAGGTGCAGAATGCTGAACGGATATCCTTGAAGGAAAATATGAAGACAGCGAGACTCGAGATTAGATACTGGGTGTGTCTATATTATTGTACCACGAAGTACACAGATATACCGTGTAGGCACAGTCATTGTGAAATTTATAGAGAATCCGGTTCGTCGCTCTGGTGTAAATCTTTTAGCACATATCGCTACTTTAAAACTCGCCCTGCTCGTGTCCAAGATTCGGATGCGCCTCTCAGGGAAATTGGAGGCAGGAGGTTGAGACTTCTCTCTCGTTCCTGAATTCTCCTGGGTGATGCGCAACCAGCAATTTCACGAAGCTGAGATGCATTCAGGATGCAGGGCCGTAGAGGTATTTCCTCGAGAAACTTTGTTACCCCTCAGTTCGGTTGCTACGGGACAAGAATAAGGAGTTCAGCTTGCCGAATTGGAATAGGAGCGATCGCTGATTTTGAAACTACGACTGGTCGACGTTACGGAGGTCGATCACGCAGCAGCCTAGTCGGGCTGAACTGGAATTTAAGATTTTCAAAATCAGTCTTTTACCTCTTCAGGGAATTACGTTAAATAGGGTATGGATGAAGATGAGGGGGGAGGAGGGATGGTAGAGACGAAGCGAGTCAAGGAGATAAGCGTGGGTTATAATATTGTTAAAAGCATCCAGAGAGAAGGTGACGGTATTCCGGTACTCCGGTTGCTGCCATTTCAGGTCAGGATGACAATGATAAATGGAACCGTGGGCCATTTTCAAATTTTCTTATTACCCACTTGGCTGCTGGTTTGCGTACGCTTGAAATTTCGAAGAAAGCTACGCGCCACTTTGTGAAAAATCCTCTTGAGGGACCCTGATGGGACTAGGGTGGGTCTTAACGTTATTCTGGTACAGGTACGAGCCACCATACGTTTCCTCTTTTGGTACTTAAACTCACGTAAGATCGATCTTCTTAAGATGTTCCTGGTAATGTCCTGGATGGCAGCTCGTGAGGACCATAAGAAAATCCTTGAGACTCGGGTAATCATTTAACTCGTTCCACCCCCTCGTGCTCCTACACTTTCTGCACAACTTCAGGACTGAACTTTTTGGCCAATTGCAATCTTATCGAACACAAAGTAGAATCGTGAACGATCTAATTAGTCTTCAAGAAGGAACGATTTTGAAGCCCTGTAAACGCAGGGTGCGACAGGCTGCTGGTGCTGCCTTGGCAGAGGGGTAAAAATAAGAAGAGACGAAGTGATAAGGGACGGCGGAGGGTGGCTGGAAGGAAGATATTACATGAAACTAAAAGTGAAAAGGATAAGGAGAGATGGAAAAGCAAGGACCACCCCCGGCCCCTCCCGCCGGGCCTGGTTTTCTGGTTGTGCCAAGATCTTCACAGCGACGGGGCGGCGTGACGGCGAGGCAGGGCTGCCCCGACAGATTGTCAACTTATAATTGGCACTCCTTAATTATCTCGAATTAAGCTTGCAGGGCCCCCTTGGTTCCGAGTTGACTCGAGCTTTTAAAGAAAATCGTCCTCGGCACAGTCCGCCTTCGTACGCCTCGATTCGCCTCCGCGCCTCTGCGAACTTTTTCCCCGACAATTAAGGATATTGTTCAAGTTTTTAATGTCGCGCCGAGCGCCGAGCAAAAAATTAGGGGATGTTTATTGGTCAATAAAGAAGGATCCAGCAGGGGTGGTTTACGCAGCACCAAGTATTTTGGACTTACGTTATACGAATATTGTTCTTGCGAATCCCGCGGGGTTCCCGAATAAACCCTCCACAAATTCAGCCCGGTGAACGGTACTTCTCCCTCCGCAACCCCCGCTCACCCCCGATCCTCCACGTGTGTGCCCAGACAGGGGTAGCTAGGTAAAACGGCCGAGCATTGGCCTGCGCCGCACCAGGGAGCAGGCAGATACATGCGGATGAGACCACCGGGATACAGGGGGTATGAATCAAGCTGTGCAAACATCGAACTTCCAGATACCCCATGTTGCCGTGTCGCCATGCCGGAACAAACACCCCTCTTTAACTAGCTACACTCTGGCCAAGGTGATTCTCTCACCCTTCCCTAGATCCGAGCCAGCCAGCCCATCCTCCCCCCCCCCACCTCCCCCCACCTCCCCCCACCTCCCTCCACGTCCCAACTGCACTTCTTTGCATCCTTCGAGCTACGCATCCCACATCCTGGAAGCATCGGTACGTTTCAGGGATGATCTCAGGATCCTTAATAAGGGTAGCTTGCGGCCTTAGACCCTCGGAGGTCGCGCCTTCCGGGCTCTTCGGCAAAGACAAAGGAGTGGCGGAGCGGCAGGACGCAGGTTGAGGCTGCCGCGCCGTCTACGGTCTGGCTGTAGGTGTGGATACGTGTGCGAGGCTGGTACGGAGGGAGGTTGGTTAGGGAGATAAGGGTGTAGGGCATAGAGAAACGTAGAGCCTCGCGTCCCGAGGGATATCAGCGGAGTGGGCTCCCTCGGTGCTTTAGCCAACCCCGACTAGACCAGACTGGAATATCTTAAACGGAAGGGACTTTTTAAGCAAAAACTTTATCGTCCCGGTGCCGAGGTTCGTGATACCACTTGTACTAGACGGTACTGATCTTTCTGAGGCCTGAGGGAGCTTTTTGACTCAAGACGCGAACCCAGTCCTGCCAAAAGCCACAGCAATAAATCCTCGATATTCTAATTGACAAAAACGACTAGACTAGTATCGAGACAAAAGGAAGAGCTTAACGTACGAGCACTCGCGCGATTAATACGAAACCCGATAAATCTTCCTCGTCCACTCCTTATTCCTCCCCTCTTAGTCCTCCCCCCCGCACCAAATATCCCGAATGATTTAATCGCCCCGTAACAGCCAATAGCCACGCGGAGCGTAAATACAGCCGACGCCGTCCCATAAATGATCCAAAGTCCCTCAGGTTTCTGTGGGAAGTAACAAGGAGCCCCCGAGAGTGTTGATGAAATTTGATAAAGTTATGCCGTGCGGTTGAGGACGCCCCGTAAAGAAAGGCGAGCAGCAGACCTCAACCCCTCTTCGTCCCCCCCCGGAACTGTTATAGGTTGGGTATGGCGCTGGTGGTGACGTTGTAGGTAGGTATAAGGATCAAGAGGATAAAGAGGCGTAAGACAGTAAGGCAGAGTAAAGGAAGATGAGGTGGGGGAGAGTAGCGGAGGGGGACAGTGGGGGAGAGAGAGAGAGAGAGAGAGAGAGTGAAGCGGAATAACGCTTCATAGTTTACGCTTCACGCAGACTTCAGTGTAGCCTTCAGGGTGCAGCACATTGCATACTGCATTCTACAAGCTTCACCCTAGGGGCTATATGTGCTGCACTCTATGCAGGTTACATTATGCAAGTCCCAGCCTCTTGGTTGTTTTATACGCGCGTACCTTGAGAATTGAGATAGAGCATCGCCACACGTATATAGTATACGGTATATGGTATAGGGTCTTGAATGAAGCCGTTCCGCATTCCGCGTTCCGCGTTCTACTGATGAGCGCCGCTTTGGAGTGGGCATATCGCAAGTTAAAACTCGGCGATAATGGCGCGACTCCTAGAAACTGGAATGACGTTGTTGTTGTGTTGCTAGCAGGTTGGGGGAGCTTCCCTAGGTGAGAGAGAGAGAGAGAGAGAGAGAGAGAAAGAGAGAGAGAGCTGCTCGCGTCATATACAAATCTCTCAAGACATTTAGGATGCACGTCCGGTTGGCAAGATGGCCGCCAGTCTACTTCCGGCCCAGCGGGGATGACTTTCGCGGGGCCATTGTGTGCCAACTCGCTAGAATTCTCTCTTGCGCTGCACCCTGTCGCCGGTGTCCTGCTATTTATAGCAGCGACCCCCTGGAACGAGTATTATAAACCGGGCCTGGAATATAGGAGCGTATTGGTAACCGTAGAAATCATTCCGATCGACGTTACAATACTTTAGAAATTCTTAGCAATTTTTGTTTAGGGATAAAAAAATTTTAGAATTCCATATGCTTAA
The DNA here is from genome assembly GCA_030142375.1 of Calameuta pallipes. Lineage (NCBI taxonomy): Eukaryota > Metazoa > Arthropoda > Insecta > Hymenoptera > Cephidae > Calameuta > Calameuta pallipes. Next base: position 291,029 of record JARQSW010000535.1, read on the forward strand.
CTTGAAAAAAAAAATTCTTAGAACGTTTTAACATATAGAGCATTCCAACATTTTACAATGGGAAGAGAAAGAGTCCGGATCGCAAATCCGCGATATTCTTTGATTTAGTTTAGGAACCCCAAGCCGATATATGACATGAAAACTATATGTGGATTCGTATAAGGGATCGGAGGCTCCCGGCGATTCGCCCTACGAGAAACTGGCAAATGCAGAGATAAGCTTTAGGAGGGTTCGAGCCTTCTCTAAGGAACCACTCTCGATCTATCTTATTTTACTCCAGCATCCTGTGACTACATCCCCAGATTTTACCATTTCATCTCCTCCGCTACTTTACTCGATTTACCTAGATTTACCTATCCGTTTTTATTTCGTTTTGGCGCCTCCCAGCAATTCCTACGAATTTCTTGACCGACCGTACAGAAAGCTGCCATAAAAGTTAACGGTATTATTTTTATACGCTTTTCTTTAAGTGCAAGCTCAACTCCTACGAAATTCAGTGGTTTCCCGTGCATGTCCCTATGATATCCCCAGGGAGACATTGGTCGACAAGAATTTGATTCGCAGTTTTAGTCCACGAGGCGAACTCGCCCTGAGACAGCACCCCCTTGGCACATTACGCATTTCTTTCAACCCTCCCGAATCCCATTGGCAAGGGGTAGTCCTGGGTTTTCACACAGCGCATCATCCCAGACGTTCTTACGATTCACGGATGATCCCGGGAGCGATTCCATTTTCACGGACGGGGAGCATCTTCTTCGGGAGTTCCGAAGCCTCCAGAGGAATCCGCAGACGTTACCAAGAAAGAATCATCAACCAGAGATCAGAGAGGAGATCCAGAAGCAGAAGGAGTAAACGCTAATAGGAATAAAAATCTTTTTAACCCGAGTTCAGAGAGGGATGCTGCGAAGATACCCCGATGTAACGAAGAGAGAAATTTCGTAAGGAACAAACAGAGACAAAGGATTCTTTATCGAGACAAAGATATCCTAACAGGAGCATGTGGACATAAGCCGTATCTCTAGGGTAGCCTGCTCCACCGGAGGCTGTATTGATTATCTTTTAGCGTGTCTCTCCCTCACTTCAGCCTCAATTTCCTCTCACTCTCGCGCTCACTCATTCCCTCTACCCCACTCTCATCATCTCTTTTACACTCAAATTATTTCAACCCCGACTCTCTTCCTTTTGTATTCGTAGTATCACTTTTTCGTTTGTTCAAAAAAAAAAAATAATAGATTTCGTTAAAATAAAATATTCTACCATTGGCACTACGTGTATTCCCTTGTTAGCGATACGTCATTGTCACGTGTCTCGCTCTGGACCAATTAGGACTGAAAATTACACAAGCATTTTGGATTGTCTCTGTCGACTACTGCGTCATTCGAGTATTACTCTAAAGGCTGAATGGTAACTAGTCTAGAAATGACCTTTCGCAATGCATCGCTCGACATAACGAGTTCGACTCCTCTTTTTGTGAAAAGCTTAACCGGATTGCGCAACGAGAAACAGCGTTTTCAATCAAGCCCCTGCGTAAACAAGCGATCGCAGGACTCACACGCGAGAAAATTGTAAAATGCCAGGGGTATCTCTCATTGATATTCATCCGATGTAGCTCTGCAACGCGATTGGCTAACTACCCCTGCCCAAGGTACCGCGTACCAACGTTGTACCTACAAAGTCTGCTCTTCCGAGTTCCTCTTTCTCTCTTGCAGTCACTCCTTTATTCTTCCTCCGTCTTGCTTCCGTTTCCCAGCATCCCTGCTCCAGAGCTCGGAGTAATGCATTGATTCGTATCTGCAAAAGGTTCAGCCTCCTCCCGCTCCCTCTCGGCAACTCTCTCCACGTCACTTTGGGTTTACTCTTCTTGATTAGGCCTCGGGAATAAAATCCTTGGCTTAAAACGCTTTAAAGTCACGAAGGGAGTCCCGCGTAAATTTATGAAAAGTACAATCGACTTGGCGGAATGGCATTCGAGAAGATGCAGCGCAGCATCCCTGATGGACCAGGATGTAACTAAAAGAAAGAAAAGGGGCGCAAGTGTGAGGAAGGTCGATCGAACGAGAATAGGAAAATGAACTGGATAAAGGATTTAGGCGAGACGTATGGAAGAAGCGAATGCAGGTGAACGCCGCTGAATGGGAAGGAACGGGAAGGAATGGGAACGAATGGGAACGAATGGGGGATTGAATTGGGGTGAATCGGCATGAATGGAGGTGAGGAGAACTCGAATGAAATTTCACGCTAGGTTAGCATTCGCCTACACTTAGGCGAGTGGGTCTCGCGTAAGCGCGTAAACTGCCTTAACGTTTTTCCCTATACTGCGTGCACAAGGAACTACAAGGGAGCAGCGCGAATGCCGCGTATTTTCAAATGGCGAGAACATTACACGATGATTTATGTAGCAAAAAGTTGGCCACTTTATTCATATGCTATGCTGCTATGCTGCTATGTTCATAAGCTCGCGAGTTGGTATATAAAAAGGCCAGAATCCTCCAGCGTCCCCCCCACTCTTGACTCTTCACCCTGCTGCGCCGCTATATTTCTCTCCCTGCGCTTAAATATGTTTAGATTCGAGGGTGATATTATATATATAGACGCGCTAAAGGAACGGCCGTGAAATATTTTTCATATCTCGAGCGTACAAGCGCTCTCGGTGTTAAAAGGTTCGTTTAAACGAGACTCCAGCATCCGAGTGATGCAACCTAGTGAGCTACTACTACTTTAGAACTATGCAAGTTGCAACTATGCAAGGATCTACGTCGAAGACTCGAGCTCAGCCGTCACTTTGGAAAGTTAGCCAGGGAGTTCGAATAGCTTGCGGCGCCCAGTCGAGGCGTTGTATCTTATTAGACCGTGTAATTAAGGGTTTCTTAATCAGTCTAGTTTTAATTCAATTACATCAATTGCCAGTCAGGATCCCAACGCAAGTTCAACCCATCTCAGCTCACTCACCATTGCTCTTCTCTTCTCCTCGCGCTCCCCTCTCACGCTATTTCTCTCTCTCTCTCTCTCTCTCTCTCTCTCTCTCTCTCTCTCTCTCTCTCTCTCTCTCTCTCTCTCTCACCCCTATCTCCTTATTGGCCTTATCGGTACTTTACCAGGCAACGCGAATTGCCAATCAGCGCAGTGATCGATGACCTATTGACCCTATCGGCATTTCAAAGGAATCTCACACGGACTTTGTGGACGAGCTGGAGAAAAATATGATGAAATATTTAAAATCCTGACAAGTTGAAATAGATCAGTGGGTACAAATAGAGTTAATGAGAATGAAGGACAGAGAAGAATGAGGGGGAAGGGAGGAGGTAGGGGAGAAGTGGGAAGACAGGGGAGGTTCTTGGAGATTGAAGCATCCGCACGCGATGGAAGAGGAAAACTAGGAATTCAAAGATAAATCACGTCGGGCTAGAAAGCGCTAGTGTCGGAGTCAATGGCCCTTGCCCGTAGTTGCCCGGGTTTTTGGTTTTTGCTCAGCCTCCCAGCTTCCAGGAGTCGAGAACTCCAGGACTCCGAAACTCCCCCGCCTGGCCTCCTAGTGTCCCGGGTAATGGAGTAGAAGGATAATAATGCTCTGTTTTACAGTAGTGCTTCTGGCTCCACTGTCCTCTCATATTCCTTCGTACTACTTGGCTACTCATCTCGCTTCCCGGAATCCGTGTATCTAACATACATGACTATAGACACATTTAGTACCTACTATATACATTACATATATACCTACATACAGCATCCACAAGTACAGACACAGATAATCTATACGTGGGAGTAGACATATATAAACGGAGCCCTGAGAAACACGGAGCAAAATATCGAGAGGAACCAGCCAACTCGGTCCATTTGAAAGATGAGCCACCGGATGTCTCTCGTCCTTTCGACTCTTCAGCAACTAACCGGAAATGCGCTTCGGACATCCCCTGAATCTCTCTTATGACCTCCACTCCACTCTCTCTTTCTCCTTTTTCCTCTTGATTCCTCCTCTCCAGCATTCAATCTCCTCTCCTGGTTGTCTCCTAGTTTTTCTCATCAGCTAGGATGATCCAACTAAGTGCAGGCTCTCTTGCAAGATCACCGACGTTTCATCCAGCGCGACAGGACGACTGTTGACATCAGGAGGATCAAGACTCTCGGGATGATCTTAAAGTCCGTGCGACCGGAGAAGAAGAATTAATTTTCCGTTTAAAAAGTTTACTTGGTTGCGATTTAGTTCCGTGCGCCGCGAGGAGTGGCGTGTTACCGTGCATTACCGACAGTCCTCGTTTTTGCTCTCTGCGGCTCTCACGGCAGCCCCCACCCTACCGCAAGCCCTTTCTTCGTCGCGACGCTGCTGCTAGGCATCGCGGCGCTTGCACCGCTGCACGTTTCACCACAATGTAGATCGAGATATCGGATAAAGATTAGACGCGAGTGCCAACATAGTTACGTGTATATGTATATGAATATATACCAGGCGAGCTCCAGGAGTACCATACTGATAATGGTGGTGTTGGAATAGAAGAAAAAAATAAAATAAAATAAAATAAAAATAATAAAAATGGCGAGCCAAGGGATTTTTTGCGAGAAGCACTAGGATCTAGCGAGACCCGAATTAACTAGAGGAATGGGGGGTGGTGGCCCTGCCTTCATAAATACTTCAGAGCCAGACTTCGGGAATTTTCAGCCGAGTTCCCATCGCGACTAATATCCCCTGCGCGAACGACAAAAATTCTGAGATATCGAGGAAAGTAGAGGCTGCCCCTCGAACGTACGAGTTCTAGAGGAGAAACGGGAACCCTCTCTGCGACAGGGGTGGCACATGAAAGGGTGCTGCGCCGGTGCTCCTGGTGCCGCTGCCGGAGAAGTGTGTCAGTGACGGTGATCTACTGCGAGCCTGCATCAGATTTTCGCTTATGTGCTTTCAGATATTATATACCAGCATTATATTATAATACGTGAGCATCCGGGAAAGAAATCACCCCTGCATCGTAGAGGCGGTATAATTCATTGCGTCGATGCGAACCTTTCACTCCTGCGCGAGCACTATGGAGAAAGAGAGAAAGAGAGACAGAGAGAAAATGCAGAAGAGGAAACACGCGAAGAAGCAGAGAAGAGTCTCGTGTGAATATCGTTCTGCGAAGAGACGAGCTAAATCGCGAAGAGGCAAACGGCGAAAAGGGTGCGTCAGACACGAGCTTATTCAAACGAAGCAAGAAAAAGCTATTGAAATAAGTAGGGTCGAGTGGAGGTGGTGAGGAGGAGGGCCCCTTCGTCTTCCGGACCATTGGACGCTTCCATGATTTAACCCCCGTTTCGCTTTTCCGAAAGGGTGCCTCCCTGTCGGCTCCTCCCTCCTCGAGGATCCCGAAGACGAGGTTCCCCAGAGATCCGCTTCATTTCTCGAGATACCTCGATTGAGTGCACTAGGTACGGCTAGGTGGGTTGCAACGTAGGTTAGTATCTACACATGTATAAAAGTGGAGTCGCTTCGCGGATGAGTGGGCTATCTTTATGCCCGCGGACCTCTTTGTAAAGCGTAAACCGACCTCTGGGGGTCTTCTGCTATTCCCTCTGACCCCACTATCACAGCAGCGACCTCCTTGAAGCGCCCCCATGAACCACCCGCAGGCATTCACCCTCTCGCAGCGCACGTACGAGCACCCACAGGCACGTACAGCCAAGGCACACAGGCTCAAGATCTCAGGCTGCCTTCCTGGTGTACACTGTGCGCTCCTGAAAGGATACCTACTCCAGCTATACGGAGACAGGGAACGGAGGTCGGGACAGCAGAAGTAGGCTACCACTGGGAGGTGGTCGAGCAGGCGATGCTGCTCCTCTTCTTTGCAAAGTGCAATTTCCCGTAAACGCTTCTCTGTGTGCGTCACTGCCGACGTCGCTACTACCGATTCCAAGTCCCACCGCGGAACTTTACCTATAAAAGTCTACGATACGAAAATAAAAGTAGCGTAACGACTACGCTAGTCCGGGTACCAGGGACCCGGAGCCGAGTACCGACGTACCTGGACCAGGGACTTGGAAAACGGGTGACCGGTTACGGAGACACGATTTTTGAATTGGATGACGATCGCCATGTGGTTCTACGGTCAGGACCAGGGGACTTCTTCGGGAGGTCGGAAGTAAGATTCTCGCCAGATTTTATAGGGTCTTAGAATTTTGAGTATTATCTTTGCTCTGGTAGCAAGTTAAGGTCGGACTAGGAAATCCAGGTGCTCGGGCAGCCAAGTAAATCCTTGTGCAAAGGATCTGGACATTCGCGGATTCAGTGAGCTGGAATGGAGTAGCAAGACCCGGTGGGGGTCCAGACCAAAACAAACAAGGCTTACCGCCGCATTGATCGTCCTAATCCTGAACACGTATCTACGCGGCATCCCCTCCTTTAGCTCCCCTAAAGGCGCCCCTTGATCCCCTTTGGTCACGGATCGGGCACTCCGACTATGGCCAGGAGCAACTGGACCGAACGTGTCGGTTTCTAGGATCCTCGATCCTGGTTTACCTCCGTGCATCAGGAGCAGCATCAGCGGAACCAGAAGCACCGATCGACTATCACAACAACCAGTAACGCCAGACTAAACACTTGATGGGATCGAGAGAGCAATGGCAGATGCGTCATCGTTGACTATATCCGTCGAAGGCCCCCCTGTGATCGAACTGCGATTTGCCAATAGAGAGGGTGCGTGCCCTTGGGGAGCGAGGGGGGAGAGAGAGAGAGAGAGAGAGAGAGAGAGAGAAGACTCTCGGTCTCTCCGGCCTCACTCAGAGATGGAAGGTTACATTGCCCTGTGAAATGCTTAATGAGGAGCCGAGTGGTTTCGGGTGCGAAACGAGAGGGTTTACTCGCCCCAGCTTGTGCCGGAGACTCGGGGTCGAAAAACGGAACGAGTAATTAAGGAATCGGTTAATTTTAGGGTCATATTTCACGGCCTGGCCTCCCCCACCACTCTTTCTCTCCAGTTTCTACGAGAGGGTTAAAAAGTCTGGGATTTCAATGATTTATATATCAAAGGGGGAGATTCTACCTGACCCGAACATGTGCTACATATTAAATTTCGAAGGTCTAATTAATGGTCCAAAGGAGATTCCTATAGAAACCCGTAAAACTTCGAGAAATAAAGGAGATAGTGCAGCATCCTTATTTTCGCGCTGGGACTTCCTGGAACCTTGGATCTTGAATAAAGGAACTAGAATCTTCATCAAGGAGTAGTTACTCGCTAATTCAACCCACAAGCGACGGACTCTCCTGTCCCCGCAAAAGAGTATCTCCCCTCCTCTCACTGTATTCCTCGCTGCTAACCCCTACTCTCTCACTCTCTCTCTCTCTCTCTCTCTCTGTCTTTTGCATCTTCCCTCACTAGTTGGAACAACTTTTCTCGCAGTTGCTTGCTCGGGTGAGCTTAATTATAATTTTCCGCCGAGTTTAAGTTACTCGCAGCAGCAGCGAGCGTGGCTCTGTCAGGAGGCCGTAGAGCGTTCTCTCTCTCTCTCTCTCTCTCTCTCTCTCTCTCTCTCTCTCTCTCTCTCTCTCTCTCTCTCTCTCTCTCTCTCTCTTTCTCTCTCTTTTACTGCAGCCGTATCGAAAGAATTAGAATACCATATGATAACACAAAAGAGAACAGGCGAGAAAGACTTCTTGAATATCCGATCACCGATCAGTTAATGACCTACCCTTAATGTCACAAATGCACGCCTTATGTGTAGAATTAATATTGTTTCTTCTACTTCATCTTAGGTCAGAGCTCTTTACGCTAACTTTACGCTAACTTACGCTAGGTTACCTAACCTAATCTAACCTGACCTAAAGTTCTGACCTAAGACATGGCCTCCATAAATCAATGGATGATTTCCTCTCTGTACTGCATATCGATACTGCATCAGAGCATAGAATCGGAAGATCGTCAGATGCGACGCGTTACGCGCTGCCGGCTGGAAAAAATTGTAGAAGAAAATCATCTTGTATAGATTACGCAAGAGGCAGGCACCGCGCGCAGACCTTCTAAAGTAGCTGCTTCCACCAGCATCTTAAGAAGGGTCCAGCGATCAAGGAGGTCATTAGAGGAGGGTCCTTCCAGTACAACTCATCCGATATACATCACGTCCGATTCTCCAGTGATGACTTTTTTTTCAATGAATCATCAGGATCGTTTCTCTTCCTCCAATCGGAGCCGGTATACGCGTCGAGTGAGCGAATGAAATAAAAGGGAAAGGTGAAGCGGCAGGAATAGGTGTTTCCCACTAGCGTGTCCTTCCGCTTTTCATCTTCGTTTCTCGAAAGCTGTCAGAACGGTTCGAGCCGCTCATTCGTTTCAGCCGCTGGCGCGAGAAGAAAGCTCGGAACGTTTCATTTCAGCCCAATTTTTTTGCCCCATTCCGGTAGTTTAAGGGGAAATTTTCACAGGTCCGAAGCGAAGGCCGCCGACTACTTCTAGAGAAAAGTGACGAGCGGAAGCGAACGGCAATACGCAGGCCCACGTACGGAGACAAAGAGAAGCTGAGGAAAACCTGAGAAAAGAGCGAAAGAAGGAGGTCGAAAAGTTCCCGGACGACTAAAGAGGGTCGGCGGCTCCACGTTTCATTAGCCCCGGCGGCTAACAGTTAACCGACAATTTAAACAATTTTTAACTTTGAAAGTTCGTCCTCTGTGAGCGAGGATCGAAGAGGAGTGCGGGAGCAGAGGACCTTATAGGAGAAGCAGCGAGTTGACGGAGGGTGGCACAACGGAACCGGACGGAACGGGACGGAACGGGACGGGACGGCTTGGGCCAACTTTGCAATATGTAATTATAAGGATAGTTAAAGTTTTAAATCGATACGGAACACGGAACCGGCGAGACCCTGCGGGACGGTTCGAGTAACCTGAAGCTTACTGGATAGTTGGATACCCCTCTCGTCCTCCATCTTTTCTCTTAGGTATCTCCTCCGTCTCTTTTCTCTATAGTCTAGTCGCTCCAGCTTCTCTCTGTACTTTCTACAACAGATTCAATTGGTCCAGACTCTTTGACCGAACGACATCGTACGACATAAGAGTTTAATAAATAAAATAAATACCAGACAAGACCAGTCGAAGTGCATCAACCCTTTGAAACGTACCGCGCGTTGCTTTCGACCTGGTAAAGTCGAAGCTCCTTTCATTTGAATTGCCACTTTTCATGGCTGACGTACCGCTGGATGGCTCAGTTTGTTCATCCTGAAGAGGACTGATCACTCCGTATGTATCTAGATACTAGGGCCGTAGGGGTATGAGTCCTCGCTTGTTAATGCTATTGGTCCACTCGCTGAATTCCTCTCCTCATCTTCAGCCTCCAGTCACTCTTCGTATCTTGACTCCACTGCAACTCTAGCTTTGCACGTTGCACGTATCAGAGATGAAACAGCGTTGACAAGAGGAAACCCAAGTGCCTGATCGTTCGGAATGGCGGTCCCTTGTGGTATTGACATTTTTATTTGTACATAGGGAATACGAGAAACGCATTTCTCCCTTTGACGGGCTGGTATTCCGATAGCCTGCTGCCTGTGCGTCGAGCAGTAATATGCAAATAGCGTACCTGAACCGCCACCCGTCTGGTGACATGATCCTGGAGTGCTTGAGTGTTTCGAGTGCTGAAATACTGGAGTAGTAGTGCGATGCAGAGAAGGGTGCAGTCATTAGGGATATTTCTGATACAGTTACACATATACAGATGCACATACGATGCGTTTGGCCAGAGTGACCGCCAAAGGAACAGGAAAATGTTTCACGCACTATCCGTATCCAGCAGACTCTGTCGTTACGGTTATAATTATAACGTTATAAGTTACAAGCATTCTCGTCAGTTGACGTTGATTCAGTTTATGAAGAATCGGAGAAATATTTAACAGCGCAGACACGAAAGCGACCCATGTGGGAGGTTTGTTCTAGACACGTGTAAATTGCGCACAGCTGATCTTGCAATAAGGGTAGAAAAATGTTGAAATAGTTGACCGATTTCGCGTTAGCGAGAAAAGACCAGGACGAACCGGAACACCGAGCAAACGAACTGCCGAGGGCGTAATTAAAATAGTTTACAAGCGTGTCTGGGCAACCCGACGTACCGACGTACCGACGTCCCGACGTCCCGAAGAGTGAACGGACGACCCGGCGAGTAAGCGGGACGATGTGGTCGAGTGAAGTAATGCGGACAGTAATTTTCCGGTGATGGTCCCGGCAGATGCGAAACACGCAAACACATCGACCACTTCCTTTGTGGCGGATGCGAGAGGACAGATTGGAAAACATTTGTCCCCCATCGTTCCTTCCTACCGAGTGGCCCGTTCGAGCTGAACCGAACTGTTGCCGTCGTAACCACCAGTAGCCGGTTGGCCTGCTGGCAGCTTCCTCTTCTACCGAGGCAGATACTACGGGGGACCAGGACGCGTAGATTGGTCGTGTCCCTGGAGCGACTAAGGGCTGAGTCGTTGCTATTGCCGTTGCTGTTGCCGTTGCTATTGCTGTGTATTCGATGGGTCACGAACTAGGCCACTGTTGCCTGTAGTCCGGAGTCGAGACTGCCAGACACGCTAGTCCTGCAGTTTCTGCTCTGTTGGTGGTTCTTGTGCGGTAGCCATGCCATGACACGACACAACGTGACACAAACCCTCTAGGCTTTACTCACGCGTCTTCCCGTGCTTCTCTTCTTCCTATGATCGTGCTTGGCCGATCTCCTCTTTTTTTTTTCAACCCTCTTTTTACCCTCTTTTCTAACAACTTTTTCCTCACGCCACATTACGTTGTCAGGGTGTAAATAACGAACTGGGTTAGCGTGGCCGCAACAACGCGAAGTTGCTCGAGCGAAACGATTTTCACTCGACGGCCGTTGCTAAGTTTTTTTTTCCTCTTTTTTTATCTCACTGCGGTACACGCGAAATAATCGACTACACGAATCTGCGCAACGAGAGGGTCTGGACCCCATGTGCTACATCCGAAGAAGTTATTGCGCAAAGATTGCGAAGATGGAGACGGGAAGATGAAGGGATTCTTGAAGAGGAGCAGGGAAGTGTGAGATGAGAAGGGAATTGGTGCAAGAGAGAATGAAAGAGTCAGAGCGAGTAAGAGAAGGAATGAAAGAGAGAGAGAGAATCAGAGAGAAAGGAGAAAGAGAGAGCGAAAGTATCCAGGCTCCGTTAGCAGCATATTGTAATGCGTCGAAAAGTTGGGGAATAAATCGAAGAAGCGTTGAGAGTAAAATTAGATAACAACTCTGCTGGCTGCTGCTCGAAGAAGGTCTTCTCGAACTTTTAAGGAGCATCCTCTTATTCCTCGTCCCCCGGGTTGTTCACCCCCAGCGACCACTTCGCACTCTCTTCGAGAGGGAGAAAGCAAGAGAGAGTGAGGGACGAAGAGAAAGCACGCTCCTCCTCGAATACTCGCGCACGGCCGAGAAGTCTTACCTTTAGCCATTCATTTATCCGAAGCTTACATTATTAGTCGCTGGCCCGTTTCAACATTTGTCTGCCTGAAAGAAATAAATTGCCAGAAATAAAAAAAAAGAGTCCATCCCTCTTCTTATGGGACTAGGAGTAGTCTACCCCTCGGCTCCTAAAAATGGGGCTTTTTCGAGTGCGCCCCTGCGTCCAGGATTTATTCTCTAGGGAATTTGTAAGATCTTCCGGCGAATTACCGACGCAGATTTAATCTTTGACTGCGTAGAGAGTCGAGACGCAGGATTTTGAATTCGTGAGTCGGGGAACCCAACAGGAATAACGTTGCGCGACTGAACCTTCACCCTCCAGCCTTCACCCTCGCCTTCTTTATTTCCCTCTGTCAGAAGAAAGCAAAGCGAATCTGAAAGAGAAATAAAGTGAGGCGAATCCACAATCTGTCTAACGAACCTTGCTCGTAATAGTAGAGGCGTTCAAGGAGTCCAAGGTCTCCTCGAAGGCTTGAGAAAGAGGCGAATGAGGCAAAAGAGGCAAAAGAGGCGAAGAAGTCGAAGGCATCGGTTGCCCGCAGTCGTTAAGTTCGAGACTCCGAGGTTTGTTTCAGCCTCCCAGTCCTGTTTGCCAGGACAGGCGCCACCCTGCTACCCTCGTTCGCCACCCTCGCCACTGTTTCTCGTTACGGACGAGTAGTGTCTAAGGGGCGAATCGAAGTCAACCCAAGCCAAGGTAAACTAAGACTAGGAGCAACCCTGGAGGTTAAAGGGGTGGCGAACCAAGAGCCACAATGGAACGGGCTGAATACGGTGGATACGGTGGATACGGTGGCAAAGGGACGGAAAGGGACGGAAAGGGATGTTATCGGATGGGATGGGGTGTCGGATCAAACGAGCTATTAGACCCGTGTTACGCCTACCTTCGAACCTTCGAACCTTCGAACCTTGGAACCAACCCTATCACCCCAAGGTCTCGCCCCTAAGGAGCCAACCGCCTCCCCATTACAGTAGCAGCCCCGTTGCCTTAGGCCTGGCAATCATAAATCTCCAGCTTTTCTATTGAATTCATTTAGGTTCCTCATCATCCTCGTCCACCTCCAATCAGTATCAACTATCCAGCCCGAGAAATTCCGATTGAACTCTCATTCGATAAGGCATCGCAGGCGTAACTATGATGGGGAAAGTTAAAAAGTCACTGGAGCTCGTTAGACGATAAAAAAGGCTAATGCAGGACTGCAGTGTTTTCCCCTGGCTGATGGTGCTGCGGGACGCAGGTGCACTCGGTGCATTCGTTGGATTCGTTGCATTCGGTGCAACATCGGGAATACCGAGTGCGGTTTGCGGAAAACCGCAGCCAGGCCGAACCTGCCGGATTTCGAATAATCACTTGCAGCCCGAATACATTACCCGTGCAATTTATTTTGGCTTGTTTCGGTTTTGTTTCCATGATTTAACGAAGCGATGGAGCGCGATATCGGAATCGACTCTGCCTATGTAGTAAAACAAGTCCCGATATCTATAATGATAACGATGATGGCAACATCGACAAGAGCGTCGGTATCAAGAGAACCAGCGATAACAGCGATGGCAGTGATACAGAATCCTGAATTGCTCAGCCGCTGCCGCCTGCCCTAGCCAGCGAGTCTATTGATTCCTGACAAGAGAGTAATGTTCTTCCATTAATGATCATGTCCTGAATAAATCATTCGATAAAATGGACTCGGTCCGCGCGCACACGAAGCCGCCCCGAACGCCAGTAGAGGACAAACGCCAACAAATTGGCATCGACTCGATCCCGATTCGAAATGCATCCGTGCCTCCCTGCACCCCTTCGCCCCTGCACCCCTGCACCCCTGCACCCCTGTCAGCCTGCCTGGCTCTACCAGCGGGACTTTCCACGCCGGGCCAAGATTCATCGCTCCGAAGGGGTGCTTCACCATCCTCCGAGGGGAGGCCCGATTTATTCAAATCCCAACGCCCAGTCGCGCTTGTCGTCCTCGCCAATCGAATGGACCACCCCCCCCCCCCATACTCCACATCTACTCAGATCTCCTTCATCCCGATCTCCCTCCGCCCCTTCCTCACTCGCCACGTCCTCTCTACACTTTGCCGAGCTCCTCTTAAGTTTCCAGCATCCAGAGAAAGAGATTCCTCTCGCGACCTCGGGACCTTGCTTCCATGAGTGCCGGTCCTAGAAGCTTATTATAACGGGCAGAAGTCAATCGTCCTCGAGGGGTTGACGGGACGCCAAGTACGAGGCGTCGCTCCAGCGCCCTCTCTCTCCACCCCCCACAGTGTACACAATCATCCCTCGACTTCCTGCCGAACCGAAAACATCTTGATTTATGACTCGAAGCAATCAACCGACGCTCATTTATATCTATACACTTCGTCTCGGCATCATAAGAAGCCGATATTTCATTGTTTTGACGGGTAGCCAGTATATATGGGCGGACATTCACGAAGCAGCTAGGCATTCAGCCAGCTAAGTCAGTTGGATATAGAGAAGCTGGATAAGTTAAGGAGTACAGACGCTACCGAGGCTACGGAGCTAGAAATCGCATCTTGAGAATGACTGCCGAGGGAATTATTGTGCAAGAGAGAGAGAGAGAGAGAGAGAGAGAGGGTATCTCTTGCGAGAGAGAGAGCTAAACTTTCTCTTCCGGCAAATCGGTCTCCGCTAAATAAGTTCCAGCAGCGATGCATCTCGCAATTCGAATTGGCATCCCTCGAGGCGCCGAGGAATGAGTTTGCATTGAGACAAATAGGGAAACGGCGCAAGGGTGATGAATCATCTCACGTCAAAAGCGCATAATAGAATCCACGCAAGCTGCATCTCAGGAAATAGGAAATTCAGTGGGAACGTGTGAGATGATCGAAAAAGGTCAAAGTCAGAACGAAAAGAAGCATTATGATACCGAATAAAAGGGATCGGAGTAAGTTAAGAAAGATCGAATCGACTGAAATATCGTAACGCGAGCCTCTCGTCATTTCTACTCTATTTCTTCGAAGGAATTATCGCCGAGGACGAATTCGGAGAGAGAAAGAGAAAAAGAGGAGGAAGAAATAAAAGATGAGAATCCGCAGAGCTGACCCTCGGCCATCTCGACTCGTCCATACGAAAACGAAGTCAAAGAAGTAAGCAGGAAAAGGGAGAAACGTAACAAGGACTGAAAGAAGAAACAAAAAGGAATAGATAGAATATGCAGTACTTGAATTCTAATTCCAGCAGGGCTGTTTCGAGGCGAAAGGTAGAAGCATTTTCCAATTAGCGTTAAACAAATGTACATGCAATGGCGCCCGTACCAGAAAGGCAATATCTGCAAAGTGTGGGTATACATAGTAGCCAGGAGCTACGTTCACGTCCTCGGTGCTCCAGACAACTAGGCACCTCCCCGCCTTCCCTTACGAGACTGAGGTTCCTCCGGGTCGTATCCTCCTTTTCCCGTAAGCAGCTCTTTCTCTCAGCCGCTTCACAGAACTGACGGACGCGAAAGAACTCGGCGGAATTTCGCATTTAATCAGGCGAGCGACGAGACCAACTTCGACCCAAGTCGACGTGGTATTAAGGGTGCTGATGGTGCTGATGGTGCTGATGGTGATGATGGTGATGATGGTGATGATGGCGATGGTGGTGATGGTGGAGGAATCAGTGATGCCGCCGGAGCAACGAGGCAACCGAGCGACCAGCCAGGCAAAGGAAGGATGCTGTATGGAAGGTAAAACGCTAAACGGCGTCTGGATCAGTTCCTTTCTAAAGGAACGGCAGAGGCCATTTAGGTGGCAGCCCGAGTGCGGAGGCTGCTTTAGGGATGCTTTTAATCTTTCGTTCGTGCGAGGATGCGCCATTACTGCAAATTAAACTCCGTTAGAATACATTCTGCGTTTCTGCCCTACCAGCTTCGCCTCTTGTCCGCGGAATCATCTCGCAGGGTTCAAAGATACGTTTCAGAGAGAAGCATTCAGTCCGATTGCACGTAAATTCCTGCATTCGTTTCAGTTACTAAATCTCAAATGCCTTTAAGCCTGAGAATGTCTTTTATAAGTTATAAAGAGACATTTTCGGGAATACGTTCAATCGGAGAAGACGCGGAGTGTAAAGAAGCAGGAGTGGAAGCGGATGGCGGATATTGCCATTCTTCGTTTCATCTCCCCCCCTGCCCCCTCCCACCCTTGGATTCGCATCCGAACAATTTGCTGGATTTTTCATAGACGCATTACCGTACCGAGTCGGTAATTCTAATTGAATATCAGGCGAAACGTAATTACGGTTGGTATTCATGCTCCGACGGAGCAAATAATTTGGCACGGCAGGAACATCGGGGGGGGGGCGCTGCGGGACGGAGAGGGATTCTATCTGCTCCGGGGATCCGGAAGAGCTCTATGCGTTATCAAAACTTTGATAATCCAATCGATTACCAATGCAATAATTGCTGGTCGAAACCCTGGAAACAAGGGAGGGATTGGAGGACTCGCGGTCCAGAAGGGCCCACGATAACGTTATGGTACAGAGGATCGAAAAAACGAGATAAAAACTATAGCCTGGTACAAAGGGTTGTAGATTGCGCGGAGGGAGAAAATGCGGGGGCGGGGAGGGGCAGCAGGGAAATCATTCGATGAATTCGTTACCAATATTGTAAATTAACGATAAACCAACTGGAGCTCACGAAAGAGTCCCATTTGTAATATCTATCAACTAATCCATTTACCGAAAACGGTAATTCTCTGCCGCTGCATCCGCCATAGAAACTCCGTCCTTCGTGGAAAACAAAGGCTTTTCAATTAGTCGCGAAATAGACACGGCGCTACGCACCGCTTTCGAATATTCGAACATTCGCCCTCCGAAACTACCCCAACCCTCTAACCAACTCGCAACTCTATATTGAATAGTAATGTATGCTGCTGCTCAATTCGAATTTTGCTTCGTGTTAGCCTACAGGCCTGTATCCGTTGTTCCGGGAAAGAATGAAAAAAATACAAAAGATAAATCTGAAAATAGAACATGACGCCTCTTTGTGTACATTTTTCAAATCGTTCAAATCCCCTGTGGCACGTGCCAGGCAATAATCGTAATTTTAATATCGATTCCGAGATACGAATTTGGATAATTCTTGATTTTTTTTTTTTTTTTTCATCATCTTTGATCCACCGTTATGATACACTCGGAGCACTATGACCAGTCGTCCGATCTTAGTTTGATCGGCCTCCGATCCTTCTGACCCTTGACCCGCGATCATTCCCACGATAATAAGGATCGATCGACATGGAGTCGAAGCGTCGAAGATAAACAGCTATTTCCGGCGTGATTTCCGCTCCGCGGTTCCCGCCTCCTGATTCTCAATAATCGGATTCTCACACCCGCGCCGAGTCCGTCAGCGATTATCAGTAGAAGGTCCGCCGATCGCAGCGCCTCTGTCGGCTCGACTAAAAGCGACAGGGAATTCTCGAGGAATCGCTCGAGTCGAAGGGAGCGCGTGAAAAATATCAAGCTGGATAACCGGATGTTCTTCTTTCCATCATTTTCAACGTTTCTGTGATCCAGCGCACGGGGCACGCGTATTTTATACTTTTCCTATGCTTTTTTATATTTTTTTTTCTTCTTTTTTTCATATTCCCCGTCTACCACGTCCATGTCGAAATTATTCTTCTACGAGGTTCTCCCGTTGTCACTACCATCACCAACCACCGTTGCTGCTGATGCTGCACGTCAAGAGGGATGGCAGAATGAAAGAATAAAGTGGGGGATGGCGAAGCGAATTGACAAGGGAAAATGTGCCAAATAGATGTAGCTGCTACGATTTCCAAGTACGGACAGAGGACCCAGTTAATAGCATCTGCTGGATTATTGGAATTCAAGAGACTCGGGAGGCCTGGAAATATCGAGTACAGTCTCTCAGGAAATGTTTGTAAATTCCAAGTGAAAAGCGGCAGTAGAAGCGGCAAAGATCTTTAAATGCAATCACCCTTTATCTCCTTTTAGACCCATTGTAAAAATCCCATCGAGAAGATCCTACGGAGGCACAGAAGTCCATGATTGCAAATTACGTTCAATTTCTATACAGATTCACTAGGGTGTTAAGTAAAGTAAATTCCTCGGAGTGAGAAGTTGAAGGAAAAGCAAAACAAAAAAATTGAAAGAAACGAAGTTCAGGAGCTTTCCATGAAACCTTATAAAATCCAAAAAGCCAAGCGGAATTTCAAAGGTGCTTCGATCCAACTGAAGCTCGGGTGCAGCAATACAAGGGATGACTCTCGGAGAGTTTTCCTGCCCCAGCAGCCACCTGGATCCATTTCGAGAAAAGGAAACTTGTCCTCTAAGCGGGAAGCGCGCGTCGCCAACAATGAAAGTCAGCCCCAAGGAAAAAGTTCAGAGATGCCAAACGGTGAACCTAAATCCAAGCCTTCCGATGCGAACTGACCGTCACCCCGACGAGCGTCTCTCGGATCATAAAAATTTTGAGATAAAAATATGAAGCAGCAGGTAACACAAGATGCTCCCGTATTTCCTTTAACGTCCCAGGCTGGAACGGACGTCTCGACGTCCCGACGCCATGATCCACCCTCTGACGTCGTACGTGCTAACTCAGGCTGCACCTTAGGGTCTCGCTAACCTGTCTTGGCCTAGGTAAGTGATATACAGATAGGCTCGCACGCAGCTACGAACTTGGCAGTCCTACCAACTTCAAAGGCACATACACGTGATCCTGACAGCTGATGTAAGTTACGTGGCTCTAACTGAGCTACCCCTAACTTACGATCAAATGTTTGCCCCCGATAACGACACAGCTACGCAGTGTTAATTTAATGAGGCCACCGCCGGGACCTTAGACCTTAGACCTCGGAGCTGTCAGGAATGGAATCGTTGGGGCGCATTTCTCAACTAGGTTATCGGTCCTCGCCCTTAACTAGCACGCCGTAGCACATACCCTGCAGTCCACCAAAGGGATCGTTCTCCCATTGTCAGACAACTAATCTTTCCCTATTTCATCTCCAAGAATAGGGTATCGCGCCGGAAAATCTAATTACCGATATGATACCGAATTATCTGGAGCGGAGAAAACAATAGATAACTATCGACATCCCTGATACAGGAATTTCATAGGTGTCTGACTATACCGTATCCGTTACTATTAGGAAAAGTTATCTGTATTTTCTCATTTCCTTCCTATCCGGATTTCCTCTATTTTCTCTAATAGGGCATTATGGCTTACGGTCCAATTTTTCTATAATTTCTTCTCTCTTTCTCTAATACCTTCGGTATCCTATGACAGTGGCGGCTGTACAACTAAAATTTCCCGGAGCGCAGTAACCCGAGTTTCGCGACGTGTCTTACTTGGGTATAGGATCCAGAGGAGCGTCGAAACCAAAGAGAGACAGGAGGAATGGAGAAGGAAATAGAAAGAGAAAGAGGAGAATACATGTGAAACACGGTATCAGCTCGAGCCCGAGAAGCATCGATCACATAGATTGGCTCCCGTCCGATACGATCAGGAGATTCGAGAAAATTTCAAGCCATAATTACACAAACTTTTTGCTTGGTAGCTGCGCAACTTTCAAGTAAAACGTGCCAAACGATACTCTTTGCTTTTGCTTCGTCTGATTTTAGAGTCTGGTATCATCCGCTTCTTCGGAGCAGCGAATTACGTAAATATTGTAAAGTCCGTTCCACTCTTGTAAAATATAGAATTTTACGTAAATACAGAATCTCTTCTGATTTTTTTATTAAAAGGATACGAAGGCAGCTAAGGGCTGCGAGACGGTACAAAAGTGAAGAACCAAAGGGTTGTCCGATGAAAATAAAAATAATAACCACTATTAGAGGGATATAAATATTGTTCTCCGTAGAACGAATGTAAGGGGATACGTGTCGCGTGTTCGTTTGCGCGCAAGAGAAGCTAAATGAACGGATAAACTTGAGCAGCGAACTTCTGAGAGGCAGATGCTCCACAGTGGTTCCCAAAGGTTGGCAGAACCGATAGCAGCGTGACATAATAAAATGAAGAGAAAAGGAGCCAATTGGGAAAGGACGAAAGGCAGCGGCAGGGGTTCGCGAGTTGAGAGTCGCAAGGGGCGGATGAACGCCGCCAGGCACCCGAGGACTTTATTGGCTTTTAAGACGGGCGTAATTAAAATGTAAAGGGTTGTCAGGCACCCCATCCCAACAGTCCAATCTCACAGATCTCTCGCTCAATCTCACTGGGTGGTGGCTCAGCTACTGCGAGGCCCTGAACATCCCGAAACAGCCTGAACCGTCTGAAACAGCATCAGCTGGACGGCCAAGAGATCTTCCAGTTTCGAAATTGCCCGCTACCGAGAACGCCCAATTTCCTGCGCTACGCAATCTCACCCTCTGTGCCCTTAACTGCTACCCTTAACCCTTAACCCTCGAATCTCCCTCCACGAGCATTTCTCGCGAATCGCTTAACTATCTTCCGGCGTAACCACTTGCTCCTGGGAACTTTGAGAAGCAGCAGTCAAACGGGAGTTCTTATAATTTACTAGGATATACACGTGTTCGGCTGCCGGTGCATTTATCGCGAAAAATAATACTTTGAGTTTTAGCGAATTTAGAAATTTGTCTCTGTTAATTCTTCTCGAAAAGCATCCTGAGAAGGAGCATTCTGCGAAGCTTGTACTGATGTATTTTTTTTTCTTCAAGATACGAGAAGCGCAAAAGACGCGAGTCTAGTCGTGACTGTACAGAGTGGGGTAACAGATAACAATAAAGGAAACAATAGGGAACCGTATTTTCTCAGGCACGGCCCATTAAACGCCAACTTCCAGTCATTGTGCTCCCGTGTGCGAACATTGTGAATTCCCTAGGAAGGGGTAAGAACTTTCCAATTGAAACGTCATTCAGAGAACACGGGTACGGCATTCCTGAAATCCTTGACTGAATCGACAGGACAATTTTCAATTGACTCCCCTTCCGTCCCACTCGCTTATTCAGACTCGCACATTAAAGAAAACAAGACGCCGGATCCTCTGAGAAGGATGGGATGCTGGCGTCCCTGCATCTGGGAGACTCGAGCAAGAGGAAAGGGCTTTTCGAGTCAAGTCCTCGATGCTACCGATTTATTGGACGTATCCACGGAACGGAAAAGGAATTCCCTATAATAATATATATTTTCCGTAGGACGATACGAAATCAGTTGTGACGGTGACGGGCTGCAGAGGCACAGGATGCCCGGCAATACTGCGAATAAATAAAATTGAATAAAACGAAAGAACTGGAAAACACACGAAGCGGAAATCCAGCAGGAGCGAATGGAGTGCCTCCTCGACTCTCTCTCTACGTGGCTGCAATGCGAATGATGCACCCTGCATTCGGAGGATTCTGCACTTTTCTTAAGCGACCTCGTGTCGCTTGCAGCTTCCCGCCTGGTCCATGCGTTTAGGTTACATTAAAAAATAGAAAATTTACCTCAACCAAATTCGACTCTCTTCGTAAGTTTCTTTTGCTATAAAATTATAAAGAAAGTCAATGCAAAGTAAATACAAAGCTACCTAGCAAAGTAGGCAGAGGTAGACCGTCGAGCAAAGAGGTATAAATTCAGTGACGTATCGGCGTCGCGACGCTCTACAGTATCGAGAATAGTCGGAGATACGTTAATACTTTATTTGAGATGCAGTGAACAGGAGATGAAAAAAAAGAGTCTCGATACTGGTAAAGGGACGAGAGTTCGTTCTGTTGAAATCTCCATTTTTAATGGCTCCAACGAACTGGTGCAAAGGCATAGCAAACGAAAACTTCAGCGGTTTATATTTTGCCCGGAGCTTCGGTTACTTTTCGTCGGCGTCGCTGAGAGGCGTCGTTCGCATTAGCCTCATGGGAAACGCGACTCAGCTACGATGGATTCTGGCTGAAGAGTCGCAAACGAAGCGCGACGCTCATTAAGTCCCTGCGTCGGTCAATAATTATTCGCTAGCGAAAATGCCGACGCCGGCGTACTTATTTAAATATATTTTTATTTAACAGGTGGCCAAGCGAACGCTCGAGCCTACGTTTGAACCTTGAACCCTCCCGCCCTCCGACACGTCGCGGCGCCCGGTTACAACCTATACAGTACAGTAGCTCAATATTAGTAGGAGCGACAGCAACCCGGCCTTCGCTTTACCGCTATCTCATTGAAAATACCCACCGTGGTTAATTACACGGCACCCTGGCACTCGTGAGCACCGAGCCAATTGTGGCAGCCCTTAACTCTCACCCCTTAAAAATTCACTATGAAACCCTCTATACAATATGGCCAGGATACGTCGGCTCATTTCACCGGAGAGATATTTGCCGCATCTTTTATTTTTCCCTAGGACACCGCTACCCCCCTCGCCCCTCAGGACATCGATTCTTCAGGTGCCGAAAGCCAAAAAAAAAAAAGGAATCGAATGATGTCTAAACTTTCCTCGAGTGGTGTTATTTATTTCTCCCGAGTTTCCCGGAGCTCCCTGGGGAGAGAGCGAGGAAGCGCTATAGCGTCCAAAGGTAACGGGAAAGGAAAGGAAAGAGGAAAACAGGGAAAACGGTGACGTCTCTCGTAAAATCGAAGAAAACGGATATTGTCAGGCTCCGAAAGTACCGGATCCAATCGAAGGCTGTACAACCTCTAGAATCGGGCGGTTGGCTTCGGTAAGGGAGGCCAAGCGAGACGGACCAAAGCATAAGAGTCAAATGGTATGGATCGTCAGGGTAATAGATTTAATAGAGAGTCGCGTAAATGGCCTATTATATTCCGAGACGTGACAACGACACGATATCTGCCTTCTGAAAACACACGAGAGAAAGACTAGCATCCATTTATTCATAGTACTTCATAAATAAATGTATGGCTCCGCACCAGCCAGTCCTTCTGGCTGATCCTCTCGGTCCGTCCTAGCCTCTCCTCTCCTCCACACACACACACGCACACACACACACACGCACACACACTGGCCGACCACTCACCGACCCTCCTATTCTCTCACCCGGTATATGTTTATTGCACGATATCCAACATCCATGCCGGTGCACACGCTACAGTACGTCTAACGTGGCGTAGCGTGCTGTTGCATGGCACAGCATGGCTTTACCCAGTAGCCAACCTAACCTGTATATTCTGTGTCTCTAGACTGTACAGTGCAGCCAACCTTGTATAGTATGTCGAGAGGGAGACTGTCGGTAACGCGTGTGCCCTGTAGAATCTAGCGCAAATCTGACTATACTGTACTCTGTATATACGTAGTCTGATCTTACTGTATACAGGTATACATGCACCATTTCCTAGCTAGAAGATTCTCTCCGACATCCAAACAGTATCCAATGCGGTATTTTACTACATGCTCGGTTATGATAGTTGCCTGCGACACATATATCAATCCCGAGCAAGAACCTTCGAAGCCCCGATGCCTTCGACTTTTTATTCTTCGACTACAGAGGCGAGTTTGCGTAAAGGGAGCAACCCTTAACGTCATCCCCAGCTGTTTTACTGTATGGGGTCGATCGAACCGGTTATATCGTTATCGCCCTCCGCGGTAGCAAACGATTTAACTATGTAGCTGCGGAGTTTCGGTATTCGTGAAAGAAATGGGGATTTTAGAATTGTGGAAATACGTGTCGCGAAGGGTTGGCGAACGTTGGTGAATATCGGTGGGATTTTTGCGAGCTTGTAGTTGCCGCACTGGTTGCGTCAAAGACGAGAAGAGCCTCCGGACGAAAGAAAGGACCGTAGAAGAAGCTTTTGTTTCGTGTTTCAAGTTATTCTCAGGGGACAGATTAGCTCATGCCTTTTACCCTTCTGGCCCCTCCAGCCCCTCTTTCGCTGTTCCCTCTTGCCCTCCGCACCCTCTTTCCCCCTCCACCTCCATCGCCACCTCCACATCGCACTCAGCCAGAGTCTACGAAGCAGCACGACGTAGAAAACTTCGTTGCCGTTGTATGCTGCCTAGTTTACAATACAGGATTAAGCCAGCCGCCGCGCACCCTCGCTCCTCCATCCCGCATTCCTACGAGACAAACTTAAAGCTCTTGATAAGCTCTCGCACACTCCCTCCCTCTCTCTCCCTCCTGCACCTCCTTTCCCACCTCCTCCCATTCGGTGACCCCCTCCCGCCAACCCTCACGCTCCCTCGAAAGGAATACACGAAGATCCAGCGGAGGCGCCCGCTGCTCTCCTCCTCGCTCCTCCTCCCGGTCTTCTATCCCGGGCCGGTTACAACCTCAGCCCAAAAATATTTCCAGCCGACCCCACGGGGTAGGAAGATCGTGTTCGGTAGTTGAACTTTCTTAGCTTACGGAATGCGTGAAAGTTTGAAAAGAACGCTACTCCCCCCCTTTTCCCTCCCCCCTACCGCGAGACGTGCCACGACGACGTGTTAACGAGCACGAACTCCTTGGGTCGCCGATTAAAGATTTTTAACGAGACGCGTGTTTCGCTCCCCCCCCCCCTTCCATCCTTCCCCCCTCACCTACTTTCCTATTGGAAATTCTCTCGTTAAGCGTTATAATTTATGCTCAACTTACAATCGTACTCTTAGAGTCTGCGAGTAGGCGGGCAGTTAAAACGAAGAAACTTTCAAATGGAAATAAGACGAATGTTTTTCATGCTGCTGGGTAAAACAGTATCGTGGCCCATTTTGTCGTCGGGAAAAAGAGGGTAGTTTGGGCTGCGATATCTACGAGGAAATTTCCACAGGGGTAGCTCCGAGAGAACGTCAAGGAATGAACGAGTGGCCGAGAGACCGAGACGCTCGAGATGGCGTCTCACCCGGGTTCGCATGTCCAAAAGAAATAGTGGGCACACAGGATATGGGATGGATGTAATGTTATGGTACATTGACCGCCACGGCTCATGTGGGCTCCGGCATGCTAGTGCCTACTCGTCACGCTACGCTGAATCGACTCCTCTCTCTCTCTCTCTCTCTCTCTCTCTCTCTCTCTCTCTCTCTCTCTCTCTCTCTCTCTCTGTCGTCCTCTCTGGTCCTTCCACCCTTGAACCCTTCAATCCTTGAACCCTCTCGGCCTCCCGCCGGCCAGTATCATCGTTTTCCAGTATGCGATATAAGGACACACATGGTTACTGGCTTCCGAAACCTTTGATCCTTTTATACGAAGAACAATGCTGCCTGATACGAAGGATCTGGCGGTAAAATTTAAATGCTCGCAAATACGTGACATAATATATTCAGCATCTCCCTTGGACCTGAGTCTATCCATAGTCAAATCTTGAGATGCGACAGAGAGTCTTTCCCTCGAAAGTCTCAGTTGCAACTTAATATCTAGGACCTTGCCGGATGCAGGAGCAAAGATGAAGACACTTGACTTATTCTTGAGAAACCCGTATCCCGTTCCAGGTATAGCGGAGAGACATTTGCATTCGTATGTCCGCCGTAAAATAAAGGTTATCCCGCCGAGAGCGAAGCACGTGAATCTGAAACTGAATCCGCACTCGACACGTCGTCCTACGCTGCGTCTTTCTCTCCTCGCGTTATTCGCTTTATTCGCTTTATTCGCTTTATTCGCTTTATTCGCTTCATTCGCTTCATTCGCTTTATTCCCTCCAAGTCGCTTCTAGTCGCTTGGTTACTTCGAGGCGAACTGTTATTGCAAATAGGCGAAACCGTCCCGACACAATCCTGACTATTGCGATATCATGCGGTCCAGGATATCGAGCGAGAACGACACGGAGATAATTTTCCCATACGACGCCGACGCCGACGCCGACGCTGTACACCATCAAATCGAGTCCAATACATGGGAAAGTAGAAGACATACTCATTGCCAACTATGCACTGCCGATTGCGAGCACGTACCGCCGTTACGCCAGGAATTCAGTTTGTATCAAAGGTTCGAGCTAGATTACTCGGTGCCTGATAAGAACAAGATGAGTGAGAGAGAGAAACGAAGAGAGAAACAGAGAGAGTGATGAAGATGGGAGAGAAATTGAGAAAACTAAATAGATCCTGAGCCCCTGATCTTCTCGTCTCTAAACACTAACACGAACACGGCTGACAAAACAGGACAAAACAGTAGAAGCAAAAACGTGCCGTCCACTCGCACGAAGGGTCGTGTTTTTAGAGCGACTTGGTCAATAAGTCCGAACCCCTGCAGGAAAACGTCTCCGGGGAATCGAAATGGTCAAATGACAATCTAGAGAGCTTAACCCTTCAAGAGTTCCTACGGGACGAAGGGCACTTTAGGCTGGATAAAATGGAAGGGCCCGATAATTCCGGAGCGAGAGAGAGCGCGCTACATCTATCCTCTACTCGCTGATTCGAGGATGTTTCGTTAACTATACGTATACATATACATACATGTTCCACTAGATCCGCCATGCTGCCTATACACATATACGTGTAGATACACGCTGACAAAGTTCTCGGGTAGATTGGTAGGAAAAGGGGAAAACCGATGTAACATGCTCGGGAAATCGCGGGACCCGATCGTATTTCACCGTTTGCGGTTGCCTTTTGCGGGAGGCGCGCGCGCCGCGACGGGCAGCGCCGCGGCGTCCCTGTCCTAGTTTGAGCGATTTGCCAAAGCGTCGAAGTTGAGAGCGTGAGGGCATGCGTACGTGTAAGCACGAGGTTCGATGGGTTCTACGGATGGTAGAAGGTGGAAGGTGGAAGGTGGAAGGTGGAAGGTGGAAGGCAACATGCCAAACTGTCAGACAGCTGCTAGCTAGCAGGCTGCCTTGACTACACGTGTTCGAGTCAGTGGCTACCACTGGTATGCCAATAGATGGGACCAATAGCCAGACCGTATATTCCCTTGATCCATATCCTGTCTCTATACGTATGTACCTATACGTATCGCGCATTCTGCATGTACGTGCAGATCACACGGACCGCGCAAGTCTTCCTATCTGATAACCCTTTAACGTCACTGTGACCTAGAGCGCGTTTGCACGCAGCCTGCGCACTCTCTCTCTCTCTCTCTCGCCTCCTCTCAATTCCGTTGAGATACCTGAAGGCCTCAGGCATCGACTGACCTGATAACTGTTACTAGAAACCCTGCGTTTACTTCTTAGCTCTACGACATGGCTGACAGCTGAGTATTGGGATTAGTAGTCAGGTAGTTGGACAAGCAGACGTCTGCCGGAGGGTAATTTAAAATAAGAATTCGATCGGGGGTTGTTTCTGGAAAGCGCATCCGTACTGCATTGCACTACTTGGAATGCCAAGGGAACGAGGAATTGGGAACTGCAGGGAATAAATGTGGGGGGGGGGGGGTTAGTCAAATTGCTATGCATATGGCGCCTGGACGATACGACGGCCAGTCCGACACTGGGGGATGAGATTTTCGAGTCGGTTTTAATCGGACTGTCCGGGAGAGAGGCCAAACGCGGTGGTACTTGAAATTCTCTGTTTTCTCCTGGCAGCGACCCCTGCAGTGTATCAAAACCCTTTCTTTATTGTTCTGATAATCTAACTGGCCTTACGCGCTTTCTGCTGTCCAGGAAGAAGCGCGGCTTTATTGGGAGTTCGAGAAGCTTCGTCGTTTTTGTTTTCAGCTAGCAGCTTCGCGACGGTTGACAACTTGTTTTAGACAATTCAGATAAACGATTCGGAAGGAGAGGCGCTGTGAGGGTTGCAGGGGGGGTGGTCAGGGGCGGAGGGGCGGAGGGGGTGTCAGGACTTCATCTACTCAAGTACAAAACACAGTGCATTTACCAAAAGTTTTCAATTGCTAGCAGCGAGATTCCCTTTGCTTTTCACGTCGTCATTTTACTGCTTGAAAAGTAGGAAAGTCTGGACGGAGAAGAAGATAAAGTAAAGGACGACGCTGTGGACGAATCGTCAAAGAATATTCGCCTGGAACAGGAATGAATCGGAGGTACCGAAACTTCCTGAATAGAGGAGAAATCCGAGCCTGATTTACCTGGGCCACCTGGCTGGAAATTGCTGACAATTATCGTGATTGGTCTACCTGCAGAAGGTAGGATTTGAGAATCAGGGTCCGGACCGGAAGAGCAATGAGTAAAAGTTGACAAAGGACGCAGCACTGCAGGGAGAGGCGGCCGCGGGATTTTCTGTATGGTGAGAATGGTAATGGGGAGCGGCCGGTGTTGGGCTCCGTTGGGCTCTGTTGGACGGAGAGGCTGGAGCAAAGAGGAAGAGGGTAAGATATAGGCCGGAGTCAGAAGGAAACAGGAGGAGCAGGAGATGAGGGGCTGTAACGGGTACAAAGTTGCGAATTAAAAACACAAAGAGTGAGCAGGGTCCAGGAGGGCTGCGTCCTGAGGATGCGGGGGATGTTGAGGTGGGGAGGGATGCTGTGGCAGAGGGAGAAGGGCAGATTTGAGACAAAGGGTGCCTCGGGAACAATGGCTTGTAATCTCGAGCCCTTAGAATAGCCCTGTCCTGCGTTCCTCTGCCCTGCGATGCTTTGCTCTACACTATCTCCCTCTCATCCTTCTTTTTCTCTCTCTCTCTCTCTCTCTCTCTCTCTCTCTCTCTCTCTCTCTCTCTCTCTCTCTCTCTCTCTCTCTCTCTCTCTGTCTCTCTCGTGCCTTACCCTGGACCAACCCGCCAACTCGTCAGATGTTCCTCCTAACAATGAACGGGTTAAACGAATCAATTTTTCTGCGATTCTACTCGGAAATTCCATTACCGTGAGCGACAACGTGGGACTGTCATGACCCGGAAGCGGAGGGTCCGGAAAACCTCAGGATGAAGAAGAACGTCGACGAGGGAAGAGAGCGGAAGGAACTCGTAAAAAGATTTTTAAAAAAATCTGCTAGAATTTCCTGGATATGGCGTCGCGATGGGATGGGTGCTCGAAGCGTAGAAAGTGTCGAAAGAAAAGCAATAGAAAAGGGTGAAAAAAAAGGACACAAAAAGACTTACGGAATTAGTTCCTTATTTACGTGGCGAGAAAGAGCCTCGGAAATGTCCAAACCAACAGTAGCGACGATCGTCGAGGTGAGAGAAGTAATAAAAAGAGTTGGAGAAAAAAAGAAAGAGAAGAAGCAATAAAGAGAAGCAGGTAAAATAAGAAAATAAAGAGTCAGCACTGGAGAGGAAATGGGTGAGATTCGCCCACAGCCGAAGGAAGAGGATTAAAAAATAATTTACATCGTGCAGTTTCCATTCCACTTGGCCCTCTGGCTGCCTCTCGAGGCGTACAACCTCCACGGCGTCGTCGTCGTCGGCGTCGTCGACGTCGCCGTCGGCCTCCCTCCAGGCGCTTTCTTTGGAGAAGAACTTCCGCGGATTACCATCGCAGCACAGTTCTTGTTAATATTTATTAGACGCCTCGTCGCGGCCTCCAGTCCTTGTACAGCCGCCCTAACTCTTTCCTCGCTCCTCGAAAGTAAAATCCAAGTTTCACGTTAACGTCGTACCGCGATGTCACCAGATTCTCTCTCTCTCTCTCTCCTCTCTCTTTTACACGAAGCACAGAAAGACCATAGAATTTATTAAGAATCGTTAAAAAAAAGAGCAAAGATATAATTGCGCTCAGAACTGGCTTCGATAGTAATAAAACGTAAGAAAACGTAAGAAATTACGGTGAAGTTAGGACAGTAACTAATTGTAAGTAGATAAATAGGAAACTGGCCAGACAGTAGAACGGCCCGGCAAGTAGTCAGACAGGCCGGCAGGCAAACAGCTAACGCAAAACCATTCCGTAAGGGGATGGCGATGAGGGTGAAGCTCCAGGAGGCCGCTAGTGAAGCGGATGGCATTTCACGCAGATATACGGCTCTATCTTGTACACGTCCGGAACAAAGCTGTACATCCCAGTTAAGCGCTATCAGCTCGAATGTCCCTCCAATCTGCGTCCATATTAATTACCTACTCATTAAGATATCCGTAATTCACGAGAAGCAAGCGGCACCGCGCACCACGTTAGAGAAACACACAGCGGTATTAATTTAGCAGCAGAACAATTTTCGTTAATTAATTGATAGATTGTCAAGCGAGATAGGCGCCTATACGACCGCATTGTGGCTCGCCGAGTGCACGTTGCGAATTACCGCGTGTAATCATCTCCGGATTAATTAAATTCGATGTAAACGCGCCGACCGTCCCGGCGCACATATCCCCCCCCCGCCCCTCCCCCCATACGAATCTTCCAACAAAATTCACACGGACACGAGCATAGAGACATACAAGCTCGAGTTTTATAAAGCATGAAAGTAAATAAAAGTAATTGCCAGTCCTCGTGATTCACTCTGAATCCCGCTTCTCCGGCCTTAATTCAACTCCGACGTTTCTCTGCTCAATGAAAATGTCAATTACGACTGCAGAATCTTTAACTTCAAAGACGTCCACTTTCCAGTTTAACTGGGAGCCAAGAGAGTGTCTCTCGGCCGCGATACAGTCATCAAATGAAAATCTCAAAATGTCGTGTATACATATACAGAGGTCACTGCCCTCACCTTATCTTGACCCTGTAAATTATGGTCAATGCTAGCCGGGTCATCGAGAGGATCAATCAAGAAGACTGTCTTCGAAGGCGAATTACCGAGCGACATTACCCTGCGCGATTAGGGGTAGCGAAAGGACTCGGTACACCCTGAAAGGGTTGGTTGCTCAATATTCCATACTCGATACTCCTCGATCCTTAGTCCTCAGGGTGACGAGGGTTGAGCTGCACACGAATGCCGTGAATTTTAACGGGCATCCTAAGGGGGTGGGCGCCCCTAAGGGTGGGAGCATAACCGCGACCTAATCGTCTCGACGGCTCGAAATAATTGATTACTTCCGAGTGGAGCATTTCGGAATGAAATCGGCGAGTGGGACGGCGCGCTGATGGTAGCGGCGGTGGAGGCGGTGGAGGCGGTGGAGGCGGTGGCGGCGGTGGCGGCAGTGGCGATGCTAGTGGCGGCGGTTAGGGGCGCGTTAACAAGGTTAGAAGGGTAGTTCCGGCCAGGATGGAAGAGAACCGAACGGAACGCAGCGGAAGAGAACTCGTGTGGTATTTTAGAGAGAGGCCCGACACAACCAACGGGGAACCCTGTTATAACTTCATTGGCTCCGCTGCCGCCGCCGCCACCGCGCACCTCGCTAACTCGGGAACCTTGCCAGCTTCTGCGCGAATCCCTTGCCATTCTCTCTCTCTCTCTCTCTCTCTCTCTCTCTCTCTCTTTCTCTCTCTCCCTCTCTCTCTTTAGTCTCTCTAAACCACTTGAGCGAACAGTCTACAGGCAAATGATGGACTTTCCAGAGGGTTATTCGCCCCATGGCAGTTAGTCTATTTTAGTCTCGCACAGACCGCGTTAAACATTCAATATATTTGTTTCGCGTCTTTTAATATCATTTTCTTAGGACAAGTTTTGTATTTTCACAGAACGTCATGGTTGCTCATCTCATGTTTGTTACATAGCATATTCCTTGAATTGCAATTACAACGTTTCACAGGTACTTGTCACGAAGGGATAAACTAATTTCTCCGTTTCTCTTTCCTCCCCGGACACCCTATATATCCTATAGCTTTTCGTTAACTATTTCGCAAATCCCATATATATGTAGATTCACACCGATGCACCGAACCCTTTCGCCAGCAAGACCCTGGCCAAATGCAAACCCTCCGTTCGCGACCCTACGCTAAGGCCAACCCTTTTACCTGCTCTCGCTATCCTCCTGCCTTCACACGGTGGTCCTACGAGGAGTCGTTTGCGCTCGCTTAAATTCATAAGAGCCGCGAAATGTGGTGCGAATTTGCGACGTGCTAAACTTAATTCTTGCCCGTTTTAAGGGGATTACTGCGCTCAGCTCCACCTCTTGTCCTCGACACCATTACTAGCAACGTGTGCCGGCAACAGAATTTAGCAGGACTCCGCAACCCTCGACCCTTTGAGAATCTGCAAGGACTCGTCCTATCCGTCCTTCGAATTTGATTTTTGCGATTTTATATTTTAACACTAGCTAATTATTAGAGACACCAAAGATCCTCTTCTGCAGTTGGTTCCAAAGGATATATGCGATAGCAGCTAACTTAACCTGACCCATCTGACCCACCTGATCCACCTGACCCAGCTAACCCACTACAAGTACCCTCCCCCCTCGTCACCCTTCGGCCCGCAGCATCGCCGACGCTCCTCGAGGCTCCCCAGGTCGATGTATGATTTAACGCCGGCTTCGAGAGTAGAATGTGTAAAGCGACTAGAAGGGACTGAGCGGACGGAGCAACTAGAGCGACTAGAGCGAGCAGAGCGAATAGCGAAAGGGTGCTGAGGACGTTAAGGGTGCGCAGGAGGGTACATAGCGCCAGAGGAGTCAGTGGAGCCTGGAACGGTATAAGGGTTTGCACGGTGTAGTGTTACAGTGAGCTCATTAATTTTCTAGCGAGCGCCAAAGGGTGGCTTAACAAGGCGCGAGGTTCCATTTTATTAGCTAAAATTGAAGACACGCCCGGGATGATACAGTCCCTCAAGAATCGCTCTCTTTCCATTGAACGTCAAAAGGCCCCAGCATCCAATACGCGATTACGGTCTACCGCCTACGTTATCAATTAGTTAAAAGAAAGGAGGATCCTCGGAAAAATCATAAACTGATAAGATTAAATTCCTAAGAATCGCCAATAGACCTTAGAGCGCGCGGCGAGGTTGAAACGAGCGACGTACGGAAAGTCGAGATTGCGATGGCAATAATAAACGTAGAACATGAAGAAAAATTAACGGCAATATAGAAGAAAATAGAAAAGCGCAGATGGTGGCGGCGAGGAGGGACTTTGATGAGGCTCGCAGAAGCGCCGTGACTGTAGCCAAGGGCTAATATCGAGCTCGCAAACAAACATGAGTATGATGAAACGATGTTGTACCTGGAGACAGCAGAACCCGCGCAAAATGGCAGATCTCCTGGCTACCGGTAGAGAAACAACAAGAGCGAAGAAAAAAATAATTAATGTGGATCTCACGTATGCACCCTCGTCTCTCTATCCTCTCGTATGCTTATACGTGCGTCAATATGTACCTGCATGTACTGTACGTCGTCCCAAGTGGGACACCTGAAGTTGCCACGTCCGAGAAAAAAATTTAATATCTATAGAATATAACGTTGAATATAATAAATTATTGAGGTAGTTGAAATTTTTTAAATGCAGCCACGTTAATAAACGTATCGAGAAATCACTTGGGTTTTTCCAACAAGAGTCTCGTCCGTCTCTCTCTCTCTCTCTTACGCGCGGAAGTACCGATAGGTCGGTCTCTCTCGCACTCGCAGGGACTGTAGGAAAATGCCAATTTTTCGATAAGTTTCTCTTCGTCTGCGAGCTGCTAATAAAATTAACCACTCGTAACTGAACATTGGAAAACTTTGTTCGTTTTTGACAAAACGACCTCAGGAATTGTCAGTGAATGAAAGCCGATTTCTATTTTTGAACTCTGTCTACCTGGTACACGAAAAGAGAGCAAGTGAAGCAGGAGGAGCGAGCGAGGAGAGTGAGGTCGTAGAGGCAAAGGGAGGTGAATGGGGAATGGAAATGAGAAGTGGGTGGAGGAGGTGGAGGAGGTGGAGGTGGTGGAGGTGGATGAGCAGATAAAAAGATAACGAGTCTCCCGGAGGCTCGACGGGCCAGATACGACAAAGGAACGGGTTTGCAGGGTTGCGTTCCAGCTAGCTCTACGGCGTTCCATGGCACATTCCGGGCTGCGAGGGTAAGCTCGCAAATTTGATTAATACAGTTGATTCCAGCGGCTAATTAATGCGGCAACATTGACGATATTTGCGTAGAGCCGTAGAGCGAGGAGGAGCCAGTAAAGAGGAGAGTGAAACGGAGAAAGGAGTGCGTACAGGACCGCGGGTGGAGGAGGTCGGGAGGAGGGAGGGGGTGCCAAGAGATAAACAGAAATCCAGAATGGGGTTGACTAACGTTACCACCTCCCCCTCCCCGCCCACCACCCCCCTAACGCAATCCCATTCCCCGCAAGGGTTCACAGACGAAGCAACAAGATTTCCATATTTATCACAGCTTATAAGCTCAGCACCTGATGTTTCGATGTCTATGACTACCTAGCGGGTAATTTCTCTCCTCCCTTTTGTCGCCCCTCGCGCCCCTCGCGCCCCTCGCGCCCCCCTAGTCATTCCCTCGCCACGTATCTCATAGACGGTAACATACGATGTTATTAAAATATGGATCGATCCTCGAAAAAGCGCAAAGTCTCGCAGGAATTCCTTGTAAACTGAATAAGCTTCATGAAACGAGGTTTAATAGAAATATGGATGAGAAATCGCGAGGGAGAATAACTATTTTCATAGGAGCTTTGATGTTTTGAAGTTACAAAGGAGAGGGAGAAAATATTTTTTTTTTAAAATCGAAACGATGCTTCGAGCTAAAACCAAAACAGTTAGAGTGATGATAAAATGGCAATTTCTGGCTGAGAAGAAAAATGGGAGGATTTAGTAAAAAAATGGCTAGAAAAAAAAAAGTACAAAAATATATAACTATATGTATTGGATATAGTGGGGCACGCCTAGTCCGTGGAATGGTATACGCTATATTTTCGGGCAATTAAACATTTCCATTTTCAATATCTCGCTGGCGTCGGGACGCCGGCCGTGCCGAAAGAGCGGCCGGCCTGCGGTCGACGATCGTTGATTCGTTTATCGCCTCCCTTTGTTGCTTTTATTTTTTCCGCGGTTTTCCATTTCAACCACCCTTCAGCATCACCATCGGCGTCGCCGCCACCCCTGCTCACCCCTTTGTGCATCGGCCGACCTATCACGATTCCCCGATTCTCAATTATTTAACTTTCAGAGCGTCCCTATTAGCTCAACAAAGAAATAGAAAATGTTTATGACACATGCCCAAGGGGTCATGGAGTGCAGGAAATCAAAAAAGACCAATTTTCAACTAGAAAGTACAAAGGCAGAAACAAATTGAATTCGTTGATTCGCCAAGTTCCCAAAGTTTCAAGCAGCCAACCTAAGCGACTATGGGTACTTATATGGCATATCCTAGACACAGTCGCAGGTCTGGGGATGGACCGGTATAAGGGATGTCAAACTCACAGAAATGTTTCATACGACAGTTTCGAGTATAATGTGTACATGGTGGTGTGTTAGGACCATCCTGGGAGTAAGCAGATGCTCGACACTTTCCCACGGGATGTATCACGTCCTCGCAAACTGGCAGACGTCTCTCTACGCCTATATCTACAAACAACTATACCTATTTCCCTCAGTACATCCCATAGACAATGGTGACACATATACGTTACGTATACAAAGCCGTGGGCAGGTATACGCCCTCCACCCATACACACACACACGTCCCCTATAGAAACAAAGATTAGTATTAGCCAGTTGTTACAGCCTCGTCCTATTCACCGCAGAATTGCTTCACATAGAAATTCGCCATGCTACTTTGACGCAGACTCTTTCGAGATTTCACCAAAATTTTAAGCTTGCCTCGAGAGATCTTTCCTCGGGAGAAAAGTACACGACGTAACGATAGCAGCTCCTAATTGTTTCGACGTTTTCAATGGATTCCAGTAATTCCAATGTTTAGCCGGAGATCCAATGGTTCGATAAGCAGGATTCTACCGGATGAACGCAATTCTTCCGTTTCGTATTCCCTGTTCGCCGGCAGCTCGAAAGCTCAACGAGCATTGTACATGCTCAGCTTTAAGCAACAACACGTTCCAGTCGTAACAAGCGCATTTTATTCGTAGGGAAAAGCACCAGGGGTGGAGGGTCGACAGTGCTGGTTAGGTTCCACTAGAAAGGAACTAGGTATAGAAATGGAGGGTGGCCGAGGAGGGATGGAAGCAGGAAAGCTCGCAAGCCCTGGATGCTCGCTGGTATCGCGTTACCCGCGGGATTAAAAACCTCAGGAAGAAATACTGCCGCTGGAAAAGCTCTCATTTGCAAGCTCTCCGAGGACCGGAGGGAGTCCTGGAGCTCACGAGAGTGGGATAGGACGTGGTCCTCGTCGGGCAGATACCTGCAGGATACCTGGATAACTTTGCCAGGGTAAGACGTAGGGTCCTGATGAGTATACTTAAAAAAGCATATCCTTAAAATACTTTGACTTCCTCTTGTACCATTTCCGGTAGCGCACCTGAGGAGATCGTCCATCCGGATGAAGCGAGGGATGTCGTTTTATTAGGAAATTCCTGTAAATTTCTAGGAATGCCTGGAGTCTCTTTTAAATGATAACCCAGTGGGTCGGCTCGTTCAGAACGAATTCGCGGAGGCTCGAAATCGTATTTATGTTTGTATCCGCCGTTTGGCGTCGGCGGTGGCGAAGTCTCGCGGAATTGAAATGCAAATCGCGGATCCGGCATGCAAATCCCATTGCGGGGGTAATGGTAGCCAACCCCAACGAAACCCAGACCGAGAATAGACCGAATCGGTCCGAAGCGGAACGAAACGGAACGGAAAGAGGATAGATATGGATACGAATGGGGGAGAAGGTAATAGGAAAGCAAATGATACTAGCCGGATGCTGGTTACTCGTTATCGGTTGGTGATTAGTGCTTTCTAATTACTAATTACTATTCTTCTCCAGGATATCTTCTATGTACAGAAGATGCAAGGGTAGTCGGAAAAGATTTAAAAAATATATTTATTAAATTTCACCATATCACGTGCATACTTTGAGCTATCCGATTTATAAATAGCAAGAATCCTATAAGAATATCGTATATCAGCATCTCTTTCGTATTTTTCTCTTCTCCTTACGAATTCATCTCATGAAGTTCCACCTGACCACAGGTTTCTCTGCTGAAAGGCGAGACTGGACCCAACCAGTGCCCGGCTGTAAGAGACAGGTAGGTAGGGAGGATTGCCAGGTGAAATATAGGAAGGAAGACGAAACGAGAAAAGAGAAGAGTGAAGAGTGAAGCATAAGAAGGGAAAAAGAGCGAAGAGAAGAGGGAAAGAGTAGCCGGATCCTTCACGGTTCGATTCCTCGACGTAAAGTGACGTTACGCTTCGGGGCTGCTGAGCACGCTCACGGCCAAATTAACGTCGGATAATAACAAGAGCGAAAACATCTGGTGGTAGGCCTTTACCACCTCCTTCACCTCCTTCACCTCCTTCACCTCCTTCGCCTCCGGCAGCATCTCTGCCTCCTCCGCCGCCGCTCGATCGCCATGTTCCTGCCCTTGTCCTGCTCCTCGTAACGCAAGCTCTTCCCAGGATCGATACTTTATAATTATATTATGCAGAATGTCACTCGGCGCGTTCTCGCCCGCTTATATTGGGGTCTCTACTTTCTCCCCTGATGCCATTTTTTTCCCCGAGGGTAGTTCCACTACGAAAGAATCCTCCTCTAACACTCGTCATCCGCACCCTCTTTGAATGAAACGTGACAACGCGCGCTATACGGATACAATCCTCGTAGCCTTATGCTATCACGCTCTCTGCATGACCTACGACCCTTCCCACTCTTATCTATCATATCCTCCTTTGTTTCTCTATCCA
The DNA here is from genome assembly GCA_030142375.1 of Calameuta pallipes. Classification (NCBI taxonomy): domain Eukaryota; kingdom Metazoa; phylum Arthropoda; class Insecta; order Hymenoptera; family Cephidae; genus Calameuta; species Calameuta pallipes. The sequence continues at coordinate 327,751 of JARQSW010000535.1, forward strand.
CATATTATTTTCCTCGATATTATTCTCATCGTGTATCTCGTACGGCGTAACGTGCATTTCGCTGTTACGACCATCGCACCGTAAGATCCATCGATTATACCGGAATTAACATTTAAAAGCGGAGAATTTGCAAGTGCCAGGAAACGCGGTTCGGTGCCATTCGGTAGTACCAACAGCAGCAGCGAAGAGTAAGCGTACATTATGCAAGGGTAGGTGGTCAGACACACACCGAAGCGAACCACAGTGGAGCAGAGAAGACAGAGTAGACGGAACAGGCACACGTGTGTTCTCGTTACAGAAGTAGATAACCCCATGGAGAACAGAGAGAGAGAGAAAGAGAAAGAGAGAGAGAGAGAGAGAGATAGATAGATAGAGAGAGGATATAAAGAGAGATGTAAATTTCAGACATTTCCCAGCGTGCATGTACGAGTCCTTGTTTCCTTGTATATTCCTGACGCTGTGGACGAGGGCGCGTGGAAGTAGCACTGGCTGTCATGGCATTTTTGTATTTTTATGTTATTCCCTTGGCTTCGCCATTAGAGGCTGGACGAGACTCGTTTGTAAAATTTTATGACGGCCCCTCGTGTGCCTTTCGTTCTGACGGCGTCGCTACTGTTTTAAAGATTTCGCTTTAATTGCCGAGGCCAATGAGAACCGGTTGGTATTTTCATCAGCCAGCGTCGCTGTACCATTTCGGTAGGACGGAGGCCATTTGAAAATTTCAAGACTTCACTCTTTCTCGACCTTCGAGTTCGCTCCTGACTCCTGATCTCCTCCGAAGCTGTTAAAGTGCCGTCAGGACGCCTCGCGCGATCGCTTCCCAGGATGAGGCGCGTCTCTTCCTCTCGACGCCGGCGCCCCACCCCCCTCCTCTTTCTCTCTCTAAACATCCCTCCTGCCCCTATCGGAAGCATCTTTATCGGGAATTTCCCGCGAGCTTATTTCGACAATAGGCAGCAGCTTGAGCTAATAATATTCTTCCTTCGCTACCAAGCTTGGAATCGAGTCCACCTTTGCCTTCCCTAGTCCTTCTTGCAGCCTCCACTCTCCTCTCTGAGTAAGCTTACAGGGGCTGTACCAAGCTGACTCTCTCTCTCTCTCTCTTCTCTCTTTGTAAGGCAAGGAAAGCATTATGGGGAGAGCCGTGAGGGCATCCAGCGGGACACAACTACTACACGTTGATAGGTTGCACTCTTTTGATATTTCAACCTAGCAGGCGAGTGGCGTGTCGTAATGAAATCATCTCCAGCGCTTTGATCCTCCTTCTCCCGGTACCCAGTCCCAGAGTCCCTGTAGCAGGACGCGGGTTCCGGAACTCGGGACTCTAGCAGCACAGGAATTCTGTCCCTCTCCGTTTCTCGACTCTCTTTCTAGACAAGGTCCGGCTCAGCATCCTGGACGCTCTTCCACGTGGTACTCCTCCATCATCCTCAGTGAAGGTGGATCGGGGGACCTCGTGGCAATTCGAAAAAGAGAGAACGAAAAGAGCAGAATGAAACAAAAAATAAAAATGTCGGAGCACCGGCAGAGGCCGTTAGAGCCAAAGGCAATTTCCTAATTATGACACGGTAAGCGGCCTTTCTCGATGACATACCTCTTTATCCCACGATCAAGCCTCATAATCGCAAGGGAATGGGACGTCGGGACGCTCTCACTAATGAGATCAAGTACAAAGGGCGTGCGGCGTCGCGAAAGATTTTACTTCTTTTTTTTACGTCCAAATATATTTCCCTTGTTCGTTTTAACTGCTGGCAACTTTGGCAAAGCAGTGGGGAATCCTTTGTTCCCTCGAAGGACACCCGATTAAATAGTAAAATGATAACCACAGTGTAACAATTATAACACGAAGAATGAAATGTTTCTAAGGAATAACATAGATATATAAAGGAGACAATTGAGTATAGCGCAAGGCGTATCCAGCAGCAAGGACTAACAGCCTTTAATTAGTAAAGTTCCTGGCGCTCTATATCCGTCTATTCATCTACCTCGTATACAACGCAGCAGCCATTACTCCGTACCAAAGGATGCTTGGATGCTTTTGAATTGAGCTACCAGTGGATAGCAGTGCTGCTGCTTGGATTCACTTTGCAGAAACAACTAGATTCGAAGGTTTCTTGCCAATCCGAAGGAATCCCGTTAGAATTGTCTCGGGTGCCGCGGTAATTGATAACGCGAGAATCCTGGCGTGGGAGAAACGGAGAGTGGTCGAGGATGTGGCGCCACGATGATCTTACAGAGTCACAGCCACGCACATACAGAGCCATACAGATTCATACAGATCCATACAGATCCATAGAGAGACATAGAGAGAGAGACGTGCCAGACTCACGAAATTAAGCTATGTTCTCGCTGCCAACACTCGAGCGTGCCCTATGTTTACTATGTTCCATGAGGTATATGTCGGGGAGTTATTGCTCGCTAAAGAAAATTGACTTGAATCCACGCCAGGATAATAAAAGCATTAGAGAGATCCTCACGCAGACGGAGCTCTGGATTATGGGAGCATATGATACTCTTGTTGCTGGTGCTGATGAGGATGACACTGCCAGTGTTTACGAAGACACTCGCAATCCCGATACTGCTGACGGTCCTAATGCTGCTGATGACGACGGCGCTGGTTATGACGATGACGAAAAAGAAAAGGAATGAGAGTTTGACGGGAATCAGAATTATAAAATACGGTGTTTAAGTTTGTTCGATTCGAAAAGTCCAGGTGGTGGTTAAAAAGTTTGCGTCTTTGGCCCAAGGAATAGGAGATCTTTTTAAATGATGTAGTATACGAGAGACGTGTATATTATGTGGCACTTTACCTTATTCGGTGTTGTAGCCTGCTGCTGCGGCGAACAGCTGGTGCTATGAACGATGGGCTGCGTGGTGGCTGGTATTCCCTGATGATTCAGGTGATTCAGCTGGTTTATCTGGTTCAGCTGGTTAAGCTGATTAAGCTGGCTGAGCTGGTTGATTTGCGGCTGCTGGCCAGGATTCTGAGACGTGGAGAGTTGCTGGTGATGCGTCTGATGCGGATGGGATGTCTGATGCGTCGCAGGGAAGGTGGGCACCGTGAACGGGACGAACAGCATCGGGCTGCCGAGGATGTGCGCACCACCTCCACCCACTGCGCCCGTCTCCTCCCTACACCTTTTTTTTTGAAAATTTCCGGCAATATTATTCGCGCGCTCGTCGTCGGTGCTCGTCGTGCGAGCGACGTGCAGAGGGATGACGCAGAGGACGACAACGACGGGACGGCGACGCTGAACGACGGTAGCCGTCCGCCGCCGAAGACTTAAGTACTCGGGGAGACCGGTGTGAGAGTAGAGTTAGTTACCTGCACTCCTGCCCCAGCCCCTGGTGCTGGGGGTGGGCGTAGGGGGCGGCTCGGACGGAGGTGGTGGACGCCACCCTCGCTACCCTCAGCGATAGGCCGCCCCGTTGGCTCGTAAGCTGTACCGCCGGGTTGTTATGACCGCAGCAACAGCCACGACAGCTCTGCGAGCCTTGGAGTCCTTGGAGTCCTTGAAGTCCTTGGATATGGGACGTGGGGCCCCTGGGCCCCGTGGATGAGCACGGGTACACCCCAACCAGGCAACCCACCACCGCAGCCCCGGGGCCCGGTGCGTTTGGAGTCAAACTGCCTGACGAGGCCACCCCAAAATCCGTTCTCCTCGTACACCCGCACAACTCGAACCACCCTCCGCCGCCTCCTCCGCCGCCTCCTCCTCCTCCTCCCCCGCCTTCGGCGACCGCGCTAACTCTCACAGAGTCAAGCAACGGCACCGACGACAATGACGAGGACGACGACAAAGAAGATGCTTCCTGTACGTTGAGACGCGATGGATGCTCCCGGCGACCCTGACCTTGACCCTCGACCCCGGTCTTCTTATGCAGCCGGTCACCTGCGGACGGGATTGTGCCTCTCTCGTCGATCCGATTCACTTTGAACCTCCGGACGTTCCTCGATCAGCTCCACGAGCAGGCACTGGCTAGCTGACTGCGCGCCCTCTTGGTACTTGGGTGCAGCCCAAAGCTTAACTAGTTTGCTCTATATACAGATTCTCATAGACTCTTGACTCCGGATCTGTGTTTACCGTATTACTGGTCAATATCTAGTGCCCGATCGGCTCACCAGCTTAGCAGTAAATACGGCAGGTGTATGCGCTCCTTCGGAAGTTTCAAGGGTCTTCGAGAGCCTCGTGGCACTGGAGCCGCTTAAGAAGGCCGATTAACAGAGTGGATGAGTTTAGGAGTCTCTTGGCAAGATAGATCGAGGGTGAACACACTCCGGGATGATGATCCTAGGAGGAGTTCCTCGCTCTGGAGGAAGCCACGTGGTCTGCTTCCGCGTCTTCTATTCAACCGAAGCTGCTTCTCTCTATAGTCCCTTCGACCAGAGATCCCGTCTTCTTCTTTTACTTTTGAATTGTCGACCTGCTGCTCGTGGTCGAGAATCCTGGCGAACCTCGTCGCCGTCTCGTCGAGTCTTCTAGCCTCTTTAACTCGTAGACTCTTATTAAATATTAAAGCGCCAGCGAGCCCGGGTGCCTCCGACCGATGCTCAGGCTCAACAAGTACACAAGGACTGGTTGCAGTTGTTTGCCCTCTCTACCTGTGCAGAGATGCCACCTCCTCCTCCTCCTCCTCCTGCTCCTCTTCTCTCTTCTCTCTCTCTCTCTCTCCCTCTCTCTCCTCTTCTTATTCTTCTTTCCACTCTTTCACTCACTTCTTTCACTACTACGTTCACCCAAATGTTATCTTACTCTTAGCCTTTCTTCCTCGCACTTTCTCACTCAATCCTTTTATATATCTCCTGACGCAGCCTCTATCAGTGTATCGGTTTATCTTCCTTCCTTCCCCCTTTTATTCACTCAGTCTTTTCCTCTATACTTACATTAACGAATATCACTTCCTCACAAGACTTCGACAGTCGAGAACAGCCGCAGAAAAATTTCGATGACACTGCTCGCAATTCTTCTGGACGATAAGAAAAAATTCTCAGTACACTCGAGCAATACGTTATTTGGTCCAGATTTGGATTAATCTATTCTTTACGCAATTTCCACTTTCTATTTCTTTCAATGTCTCTTGATCCACTGTGATCCTCTCGGCACTCTGCGAACACGTGACCTTCGACCGGAAGCAGCGTCTCTTCTTAAAGTCTCGTTGTTTACCCGAAATCAATGATATTCACAATAAAACTAGAGTGACACGTCAGATACACTCTGCACAATAGCCACGTTAGCCACGTTAGCCACGTTATAGAAGTTATACACGTTAAACACTCCTCTGCAAGAACTAGGAAACGTGCGATGCGCGACTCTCCAACTCGAGAAACTCACTAGAACCGAAGATCATTCCACGATTTTAGTGCACTACTGTCAAGAGCACATATCTTCAAGTTACCTTCACGAGATAAACTCACTTCCTCTTCCCGTTTATTCCATCCATTCCGTTCATCCGGTTCTCCTTGTTATCCACGTTCTGTCCAGTAGTACTAGAGAGGATCCCACAACCGTGACAACATACAACGTACAAAACGCGAGGCTGTCAACCTGTCAACCTGTCAATATGTCAGGATACCAGGATCTCAAGATGTAGGTAAAATGCGCACCGACAATTGATTCCTTACTGCAAGATACAAGCGTTAAGAAGAAGAAGAAGAAGAAGAAGAAGAAGAATCAGGGACGCAATTAGTGAAGATGTCAGCCGCGCGAAGGACAAGACTTTCTATCGGCAGTACCGGATGCAGGATAATCCTGACTTAATGAATCTGAATAATCGAGTGCCTGGGGGTTTCGCTCGCGTGTTCTCTAAGGGTGTCTTCGCGATGAAGACAAAGGGCGAAGAGGGAAGCTAACCGTGATGTCGGAAGGTCGCTCGCCGACTGACTAGCACTTCCGCTCTGGCTGTTGTGCGATTCAGAGTGGGGGCTGCCTCGTTGGGTTGTTGTGTGTAGGGGTTGGTGGGTTGGTGGGTTGGTGGGCTGGTGGGTTGCTGGGTTGCTGGGTTGCTGGGTTCGTTCGTCGGTTGGGTGGTTGTGCTGCGCGCGGCAAACCCTCCCTTCCTGCTACCACGATACGAAATCGCTTCAGTTTCACGTGGCTCTTGCGGCCCACGTAACTCACTTTTGGCAGTCGGCCGTCTGGCCCTTCGTCTCGTATCGTTCTGCTCCGAAGACGCTAAGGTACGGCAGTCGAATAGCAAAGAAAAACACTGACCATTTCATCGACACCAGTTCGATTCGACGTCCCCATTAATCACTCAGTCGGTAAAAGCGGGTCTCTGTATAAACATCAAAGTACTCGTAAGTGAAATTGCTCGATCAAGTCAATTTGGCGCGATCCTATCGAGAGACGGATATCGACTCTAAATAAGTGCGAGAGTAAGTATCCAGAATGGAAGAACGATCCGGTAATAAAATATCCGTAAAAGTCTAAGGCTCGATTTCCAGGTTAATTTCTCCAAGTAATTGAGCACGGCGCACCGAGGTTCGTTCAGGCTAGACGCAATGCGTTTAAGTGTGCAGAACGCAGAACGCAGTTCGCTAGGCGGCCGATTAACCCTTTAACTTGTCAATCGAATCAGCCGAGTATTGTCGCGCCTCAACCTAGGCCTACGCCTCCCCCTCCACCTCCCCGATTCAGATATTATTTTCCGTCTAGATTCTCTCACACATGCGTAGCTACGAGCTGCGCAACGCGATGCCTTCCAGGCCTTCAATTATTCCGCGTTAACTGCTCCCAACTATTTACCCAGCAGCCTGGATCAAACGACAACAGCACAAGCACCCTCTACTCTACTCCGGTCTACTAGCCTCTCGCGCTCGCACCGGTGCAAACGTGTACACGTGTCATAATCGATATTCGATAAAACTGAACAAACCTAATTTCCTAATTTGACCGAGCGAAAATTTCACTAGCTCCACCAGGACACGTTACACCCGAACAATATTCCCACGTGGACACTTGGATTAATTTCAAGTAAATAATATCACATTGATAACTATCATCACTTTTCGTTGAGAACTGTCGGTCACGTTTTTCCACGACACGTGGGCTTTACCGGTGCTCTGTTTATAGGCAGAATCAGCGGGCATGGACCCGGGGTGGCGATGTTGCTGATGCGCGTGTCTATTAGCTGCCCTCTACTGAGGCAGGCCGGGGGGGGGGATGGTGTATCGAAGATCAGGGTAGGGGGCGCGGGGACGAGTATGGCGGTACAGAGAGGCGGGATGTTATATAAAAGGAAGGGTTGAGAATGAAGCTTAAGGGGGATATTGCTTGGAGGGTAGTTTAGACTCTGCTGGTACGATACCTTGTCTCAGGAGGGATGCTCACTGCTAAAGAGAGAATATATGCTCCAGGGTGGTCGTGCATGTGTCTGGATAAGAAATTCACTCGTGTTTGGCCGTTCTGGATGGTACGAGTAGACGGTTGGATGGTTGGGCGATTGGGCGATTGGGCGATTGGGCGATTGGATGGTCAAATGCGCAGATGAACGGTCGACGGATAAACGGATAAACGGATAAACGGATGGTGACTAGCGGCTAGTGGACTAGAGCGCTATGTCCTGCGCGGGAACCGTGGAGACAAGAACCGTGTATCGCAATGTATCGCGGCGACGACGGCGGCTGCGGCGGCGACGGCGGTAGCAGCAGCAGCGACGGCGGCGTCGCCGACGACCTCAGTGGCGGGGATGGAGGGGCAGCAATGCTTATAGGAGAGGGGAAAGGGGGGAAGGGGTTGGCGAGGAAAGGAACGAGACAGCCAGGACCGAGAAATGGGGGCGGAGGCTGGAGAAGGCCTGGATCATGAGAGAGCGAGAGAGACGGTCGGGTCGGGAATGAAAGAGAGAGCGAAACAGGAGACGAGGAGAGACAGAGAGTCGAGGGAAGAATGAGAGAGAAAGAGAGAGAGAGAGAGAGAGAGAGAGAGAGACATGAACGCGCAGAGCAGCAGCGCCAGGAACAGCCAGAGAGGGGCCAGCACTTGTATCGGGCTACGTGGGATGGCAGGCCTGTTCGAAGTACGAATTCCCTGGGATTTACTGGAAAAATTCTTCGGATAGAAGAGAAAAGAAAAATATTCTCGAAATGACGTACCAGGATTCAATTATTGGCGCTTCTTCCGAAGCATCAAACGTAAGAGATACCCCTTAGTCCTGGCGTAGCATGACGCGTAGAGTAAATCCTTTAACAATTTACAGTCTGTCAAAAAGTCATCCCCAGAGACACCGAAATCAAAATCCCGTGTTCATCCGAAGAGAGAAGAAATCTTCGAGAAACAACAGAACGGCTGATTCCCTTCTGAAATAAAATTGAGAGCAAACTTATTTTCAAAATTCTAAAAACACATTTATGTATTCTATTTAAAGAAAATGAACAATCTGAAAATTCATCTATTCATAGGCACGTGTGCATACATAAAAAATGACTGTACTATAGGGTCATTCCGGCCTGACTGTTTCCTCCGACGCGGTAGCCGACACTCGCCTGTGATTCTACTTGGCTGAACGGGTGTTAATTAAAAAATTGCTTGCGGCGGGCAGAGTTGCGTTAATTAAATCGACGATCGGCTCTCTCTAGCTAGCTAGAATAATTGCGCTCGTGTGGGGGCGAAAGTGCCACATGCAGATTTCGTATTTTCGTTGTTAATGACTGACGAACGAGACGCTAATGTATTCCACGCGGTACATCTGCCGTACGCTACCCCATTAGCATTTGTAATGCCTACCTCTAACCCTGACTAGCGTCAACGTAAACGCAAACGCAAACCCATCGAAGCTTGCATCCAGTGAACGGAGCGTGTCATTCCTAGCCTAATGCATATAATATACAGAGCACGGATAGAAGAAAAAAAGATCGTTAACATAAAGGAAGAGAATGGTGTTAGGTTAGGTTGACTTATCTATGCTAATCGTGCTGGAGTTAAAATTTAAAAAAAGATGTAGAAAATATAAAAATATAAAACCGTCAAGTAGGATGTAAAGTAGGAAATTTCACGGAGATTTTCCAAAAGGTCCAACGGCAATAACGGATAAGCGGAACCATCGGGCAGTTCTGACCGTCTCTGCTTCTGATAGGATGGACCAAGAGACAGGGTGTAGGGGTTTCGTATATTTATAATGACCCTATATGTATGCAAATGGCTGCATATCGTACGGACCTACCTCACTCCTCGCTCCTCGCTCTGCACTCCGGACTCCTCGTTCCATACTTATAGCATACGTGTTGGCACACGTGTATATGCATATGAGACCAGGCGATATACGTATGTCTACCATCACGTGTGTCAGGATCGCAACAGCACTCGATTGTCCAGCGAAAACGCATCGATTATGCGTTTAGCGGAGTCAAACGCGATTCGTCGAGTTTCCCCACGTGATCCACGTTATCTCTGAACGCTATGGACGGACTAATCTTATTTTCCACGGAGATAAACACGTCGTAACGACACTTCACTTTATTTTACATGCACTCACTGGACACTTAGGAATTACGTCGGCAGTCGCCAACACTTTCGTTAGTTTTAACGATTCCTCTTTCTCGGTCAAAGTTATCCTCGATCGATCTGTCTATTGACGCGCTGTCATGGCTGCCGGTGACTGCTGTCCCTCTGGAGGACGCGTTCCGAAGCTTCGGCCAGGAGAGCGGGAATTTCGTACGCCGCGAGCCATAGATAGAGAGACCGAAACAGAGCGTAGCGAACAGTCTACATAAATTACGATAAACACGTTATTTGTAGAGGTGAACATAAATTCCCGATGCTAATTTCGACTGATCAGCAATACTAACCCTGCCGATACTGGGTTATAGGTATTGCGCTGCGTATTGCGCTGCGTGCGGGTAGGAGTATATCAGTGGATGTACATGTACATATCGGTAGGGCTAATACATATAGATATATATAGTATACATTAGTCACTGGTATTAAAAACATATTGAACTCGTGGATCGACTATACGTTACGCAACTGCATTGTCAACTGAGTTAAATGGTTAATTATGAATCTTTGAAAAGAGGACAAACCGCACTATTTCTAGGTGGTAAAAACGTCCAGGAATATCCGTCAGATTCCCTCGGGAGCTAGTTTTGCCTCCGCAGACGTGTTTTGCGGTTCGAAACCGCAAGCCGTCTTAAATAATTACCAGCTTACCTACGTTTTGCAATGGGGTGAGCATGGTAACTATAGCAACCAGAGACTCTAAAATTAAAGAAGAGGCTGCGATTCATTTCTAAGGAATCATTGGGATTCAATAGCCGATACGATCACACGTTTATCGTCTTTACTTATCTATTCGTTTAATCTCGGAGCTACTTCATGACGTATGTTAAAGCCTTTCCGCACGAGTACCCGAAATTCCTGAATTCCAAGATTCCAAGATTCCTGAGCATCTGTGCTAAGATGGCATAGTCTCGGGATGCGAGAAGAATTCTTGCTAAGATTAAGACATATGAATTTCGAGGGTCGTCCCTTGCAAGTTGAGTGTAAACGAAAGGCAGCCTAGAAAAACAGTAGAGAAGTCGAACGATGCTCCGAGCAAGAGTTCGAGGGGCCGATTCTGATGGAGGAAACGAAGAGGAAGAGGAAGATGAAGAGAAGAGGGGTATCTCCTCAGTGGAAACGTAGCTCGAGATATTCGTCTAGGGAAGCTCAATTTCAATTTCGAGCCCCAGGGGTGTCGTTGCGAAACGAATATAATTATACGGAATAATTCTGACGAGGGGGGTGGCGGCGGGGGGCGCCAGGGGCGGACGCGTAACCCTGGCCGTGGCCGCAGCCCGCAACCAGGAGCAGGTTACGTCACTGTATACGTGTACCTAAGATGGAGAGAGAAAGCAAAAGAGAAAGAGAGACTCGTACGCACGGCAGCCAACCCAAAAGATAGCGACTGTTTAATGGCTCGAAATTCCTGGCGTCGCGGAATGCCCTGAATGAAAATTAAGTCAAATGTAGCTACTAGAGAGGCCGCGGACGCCAATGCCGGCAATGCCTAGTCAGCCCGGCCCTATCCGGCCCTATGCGGCCCTATCCGGCCCCCTCTACTTGGAATGCCAACATAGCACCTACACAGCCTAGAATAATTCGGCAAATCGTCTCTCTCTCTCTCTCTCTCTGCCGTGTCTCGTGGACGACCTTTGCCCTCGCGCTCTAAAGTCTCTCCGTCTTTTCCTCATTTACCTAAAGTTATCTCGCCAATTGACGCTTTACTCTTTACGAGTGTATCTACGGGCTGCATGAATTTATAGATAAAACCTCGAGTTTCCGTATATACATATGTATTCGAAATCACTATGGAAACTCGCACACTGAATTTGATTATCAATCATGATTGTTGGCATAGCTGTTGATGTGTGTACACGTCATAAATATTCAGGTGGTCCTAGTACTATGCGATGCAATGAATAGCAGAGCGTGAAGGAATCTATAAGGGAGAATGGGAGCGAGGGAGGGGCAGGAGTGTCCGCAGGTTTGAGTCGCAAATTAACGGGATGTAAAGGAAGGTAACGACAGAGGAATGAAAAATAGTATTTAAAAAGAAGCTGGGGAAAAAGATGTTAAGAACGAATAAAAAATCTGTTCCCATAACTCATCGCCCAATTTGTCAAGAGGTAATTTATCTTTCAATTATTTTATTCCTTGTTATCAATTACCCTTCATCTCGGGCTTCTTCGCGAAGAGTCTTGAATGGCTCCCTCTCTCTCTCTCTCTCTCTCTCTCTCTCTCTCTCTCTCTCTCTCTCTCTCTCTCTCTCTCTCTCTCTCTCTC
>JARQSW010000535.1:339612-438128 GCA_030142375.1 Calameuta pallipes
TCTCTCTCTCTCTCTCTCTCTCTCTCTCTCTCTCTCTCTCTCTCTCTCTCTCTCTCTCTCTCTCTCTTTCTCTCTACTCTGCCCAGTCTCGGGGTGGTTCGACGAGCTACCCTTATTCTCGAAGGTACAGTTCCCTACTGACTCCCTCCTGAGTCGCTGCCTCCTTCACCACCTATCCTCCAGCTCCACCTCCACACCAACCAGTCGGGCCACCTCGTTCCATTATCCAGATATTAGCCATCGGGGACCCACGAAATTGCTACAACTTAAATAATTTATTTTAATGCGATCGTCGACTAAGTAGCTAACGGTTACACCCGCTTGGATTTATTTTTAATTAGAAAGCACCACCGTGGTGCGCCACCTCCTCCTCCTCCTCCACCACCACCACCACCACCACCACCACCTTCCTGCAGGTTGGCATCGACGAACAAAATCACCGCATCCCTTGGAAGATATCGCGCTCTATACCCAGAGTGCATCTTCGAGATAGAAAGATGCAGTTGCACTTTCGTTACAGAAGCTAATGCAAGTTTTCATTCTGCAGTTCTCCGAGGGTGGAATCGCATTAGATGCACCGTTTAGCTTGAATCTGGGCAAGAGACTGTGGTGGGGAAGAACGAGAGGCAGGAATGAGAAAATGGCTTGGAAGGAGTTGATGAAGAAAAGCCAAGAGACACTTTTGAAACGGACGAAATTTTGTGTAATTCCATGACTTAATGAGTTCGCATATTTTCCTATGGGAATTTGAAGATACCTTTGGAAAATTGTGGCAACCCAGTAGGATTCCTCGTGGAAATTCGTCGGATCGTAAGATTTACAATTGCGAGGGGAGAATTCGAGGCGCATTCGTAAAATGTTGCTGCCAACAAAAAGTAGAGAATTTTCGGTTTGGATAGTTTGGCGAGGAGTGCTGTGGTCTCGCGTTCGTAAATCGGCCGTTGGCTGTATTTGACGTGGCGCATTCCACCTGAATATGATTTGCGTGTATGTTTGAGATGCACTCAACCAGACTGCCAGCCAGTCATCCAGCCAACCAGTCAGCCAGTCCCCCGTTCGCTACAAGCGACGAATAAAAATGTGACAGGCGTCGCTAGCACTCTCCAGCATTTTTCTCCATCTTTCTTTCCTTCTCTTCCGCATCTACGGATATGTAAAAAGGTATCTCATCCAATTTTTTTTTTTTTTTCTTATTAATAACACTCAAGAAAGCGATTATGGCTAAAAGGACATTTCGTCTCTTGATTTTCTTTCCTATAAATAATTCCGATACTCTTCGACGGTTCCGTGAATTAGAGATCAAAGGAACCTTAATACCAGAGAACCTTAAAAGTCTTGACCTTGGAACTTGGAATAACGTAGTCGGTATATTTAACCTTCAAAGTGATTGCAGAGATCCTACACCTTTTCTTTCCCACTACTCTCAGTCCCACAGCCTCCCGCCACCCTCCAATTCAACCCTCCAACCCTCCAGCCCTCCAGCCCTCCTGGTCTCTCAGTAATTTTACGGCTCACAAACCGGCGCGGTTTATTATCCAAGGAAAGTTGCATTCCGCGCTGACCTCGTTCTCGGCTAGACGACGTACTCAATGACGATACCTTCCAAGATTCCTTTTCCACAAAAAAATCCATTTAGCAAAAAAAAAAAAGGAGTCGAGAACGAAGAGCCGATTCTTGGAGCGTCGTTCGGTGCTGAGCAAAAAAAGCCTCCGAAATTAAGAATTATTGGAGAAAACTGCTACAATTGTTTTAACAGGGAAAGTATTATTGCTCCCCTGTGTACACCTTATGGAATTGATACTTCGACTAACCGTAGGATCCTATTTAATTCCTCCTTGAGGCAATGAGCGTCAAGGTGGCGCCACTGATTTCACTGGCCGGAGTCCCGCGTCGACCGCGTCGGGACGTCTTGCTCAAGATTTCCCGAGCTTTTTAAAGTTCGCAGCTTTCAGGCAGCGAGAGAGAAGAAGGAGGCGAAAGAGAGAGAGGGCCGCTAAAGGTGGTAATGGACGGTGAAGAAGGGATAAAAGGTAAGGCTAGGTGCGGTAAGGTAAAGCGTGAGCCGACGGTGATTTAAGGGCTGCGGCGCGCTTAGTTCTCTAAACATTTTAGCCGACCTTATTTTGCCTGCATTATTTTAACGTTAAAGTGAAGCGAAACCCATGGTGGCTGCGGGACGGTGTGCCACGCCGGAGAAAGAGGGTGGCTGACTGCTCCTGGGGATGAGGTGGGATGTGGAGGGCTGAGGAGGGCTGTGAGCTGGCTTAAGAAAGCCTGGCTGGGGCTAAGTGGCCTGATACATAAATATGCAATTAATCAAGGTAAACTACCCGCCTCTGAATTTTTTTCTTTACTCTTCGAATGGCCGCCGCACCTCCTATCCCGTGCATTCACTCTGCTCCTTCTATCGCGATGAAAGGCTACACCGACCAAACAGCTTCATTTAACCGCTCGACGCGTTAAGCCTCGCGCACATTATGCGAAAGCTGAGAATCCTGAATATCATGAAGGTCCTGCCAGTGACCTCGTGACTCGTGGAAATAAAGAACTACTGGAACAAAGAGAGTGAACCGGGTATACTGAAATGTCAAAAAAAAATGCAAATTTCCTTTAATCAAATAATTTATCAAGTCGTATAATCTCGTCGGAATTAAACGGCTGGAGCCTAAAGAGATTTCCAATGCAGCTATCGGCCATGCGCTTTTATGAAAGCGATCGGACGCGATAACGCGAGGAGGAATTGAAAAGGGAAAAAAAAAGCTCAATGAAACGGACGTATTAATCGTAAAACACTCTAGCAGAAACGAAGGACACTGGGCAACAATGTAAATTGATGATGAACAAATGATTCCACCGAACGGGCCCCGTAGCCGTCGAGCGTTCATCTCCGGACGCAGATAAAAGACATAAATTTCGCATGCCCGCTCGCCGTCCAGTCGTACGATAACCTCCTGCGTCTCTACGCCACTGCGTCCCGACGCTTCTACGCCTCTTATACTGCTGCGCCTCCAGTACGCCTCGCACTTTTAATATTGCCCGCGTCACGGCTGAAGTATTTACGGCTTTTCCCGCATAAAACCCAATCTCCTTCCCAGGCTCCTGCATCCCTGGGTAACCACTACGGCCTCCAGCCCTTCCATCCCTGGATTCTACGATGGCCCCGTATTCCTATCCGAAGGTTCTTCGCGACTGACCGCCACCTCCACCGCCACCTCCACCACCCCCAATAGTGTATCGCTACTATACCCGATACTGATATGTAACAACATCCCCTAGGGATTTCCAGTGCCGGGCTTGTTTCCAGTAAAGCCTGGGATAAAGGAAAATCGAACTAACCGTACGTTTGTCCCGTTGCTCATTGGTTTGGAACTTCCGGGACTCGTGGTGCACGTACGACGGGGGGCGTCGCGACGCCTTTGCGTCCGTACATTATGGCGAAGCACGTGGGGCGCGCACTGCATAAATATTAATTGGCCAAAATGACATGTAAATGCGATAGAAGGTTCGAGACTCGTAAGGGGACGAACGTCTGGATTTGGAGATTCGCGGACTTTGTATTTCCGACGACAGGCGCATCCCTAATGGGCTGTTATCTCATTAGGAAGATGGAAAGGGTAACCGCAACTGCATTATCGTTTTAAACAATCGCGAAGGAAAATTCAAGCTAGCAATAAGGGATGGTGTACTCTGGACGACCTGGATAGGTTAATTCTTGTGGGAGTCTGCCAGAAATAATCTCCCCCCTTTCTCCACCCTCCGGGGGTTGATTGCTTGATTTCGACAAACATCCCCCCTCCCCCCGACTTCGTTTCACCCCTGCGAATCTTCTGATAAAATTAGGCTGCCGTCCAAGCGGCCATGAGCGACCACGAGCAGCCACCGGCATACCAAAAACCACCCTTGAAATTTTCTACTTTTTAATCGAATTAACCCCCTGTATACCTTGGACGTTTCAGCTAATTCATTTCATCCCTTGTTAGAGACCGTGGCGCGAAATTCGAATCGATCCTTATCTACTTGCACTTTACACCTGGAAAATTCTGTCAAGGGCGTCACGAAATTTACAACCCTTGAGAAGCTTTTCATATATTAGAACGTAAGAGGAGACGAGAACTCCGTGGGGGGGAGGGGATGATGGGAAAGGGGATGAAAGATTGGCCGAGATGGCAGAACAGGATGTGCCCGGGGCGTATTCGACACAAAGTTCCCTGCAGGCTGTACAAGTTTTAACTTTAGCGTGAACAACCCTCCCACTTCCACCCCCTGCTCACACTAGCATCCCTTAATAGATACCCGCCGCATAAGAGGCGCATACATACTTCTCCGATCCCAACAGATTAAGGTTCGGCAACCTCCTCGGAAGATCACAAGTAACGGCAAGCTCGGAATATCCAGTTCTCACCACCACAACCCCCGCTGGCTGCTATTACTGCGCGCCAACTATTACCTGCTACAAACTTCTACCCCTATTCTATCCAGCATCGAGCTTTGTATCTCTAAGTAGATTTCTGCTCCGCCTCTCGCCGGTGCGACTTATTTATTCGCATATAAAAAATCTTTGCAAAAAAAATGTCCCTCTCAATCTTAAAAGGTCCCGCAGTCGGTATTTATACAGCGAAGGGAATCTTAATGATTGCACATTGTCATTAGGGAGATAAAGGGTTACGGCAGGGAGGATAAAAGGTGGAAGACAGAAGACGAAGAAAAAGAAAAAGGGTGTCTGGAGGCAAAGGGTTTTTAATAAGCGGCACCCTTCCTGCCTCCAGCTGCTGTTTCAACCTCGAATGTTGGCCAACCTTTCTCTCTCGCCGCTGGCGTTTTCGCAAAGGGAAAAATAACTTGGCTTCTGGCGAAGAGACGGTGGCTTAGTTTTGACCGGGGGGGGGGGGGGGGGGGCAGCAGGGGGAATAAGGGGGCGGAGGGGAGGGGAAGGGAGAAGCGGGAGAACGGAACCCTTGCGACTTTGATAAATGCGCGTGGTTAGCGAAATCACTCGCACGCCCTGCCGTCGGCGTCAGCGTCGGCGTCGGCTTAAAACGTTAAAAGGGAAAATCCCAATGAGGGATTCCAATTTTACTCTAACTCCTACGCGCTCCCATTTTCAGGCTCGGTAAGCGAAAAACAATTGGTGATCGTTAGCGGCGCGAGATATGTGAGGAGAATCGGTCAAGAGTGGAACAGAAGAATAGTGGGAAAAAGGTAAATCCTGAACGCTTTGGATATACATATAAGTGCGCCTTTATATATATATATGTATATTGACGAGGGTGAAAATCGTGCTCAAAGTATCAGCCCCTGAAATCCCTACGGTGGAACAATGATTATTCAGGGAATTATTCGAAGTAATTAAAATGCAGATAAGACGCACAAATCATCGAGAATTTTTTGGCGAGCGAAAAAGGCTCCCTCGTGGCTTCCCAGTCGTTTCTTTCCTCTCTTCTGTCTTCTCTCTCTCTCTCTCTCTCTTTCTCTCTCTCTCTCTCTCTCTCTTTCTCTCTCCGCACTTTCACGTTACCACGACTTTCTTCAACCCAACCGACTATGGAATATGTATATACATGAACGACCGAACGAATGAATGAAATATACTCTGAATAAGAAATGAGAAGAATATTTAAGAGTCCTCTTTCCTCTTTCTTCGTTACTTTCTCCTCCCCCCCCCCCCCCGCACCCCTTTAACCCTCTTTCTCTTCCTCGCTCCTCCGTACCTACTATTCTTGTCCTACTACATCCTCATCTAGAGTCTACGCGACATCAGACTCCTAGAAAAAAAAAAAATAGATTATTCGATTCGTTTAGGTACTGGCTTCTTTCTGTCTATCGGGTCGAAAGGGAGTTGCGGCGACGCGTGATCGATGAAAGGACTAATTCAGAAAAACGCGAGCGGGAGCATCGGGGCCAAAAAGTTTTGGCGTCTTAATCGAATAAATTGATTGTTGATTATGAGCAATTCGAAAAGTTATACCAAACGGAATATTATTTTGCTTCCTTGCTCGAAGATTCGAGTGGACCTTTAGGAAGGTCCGAAGCACTCTGCTTGGAAATGGCAGCGATAGGGGTCGAAATGGCAATACAGAGAAATAAGAAAATGGTAAAATGTGAGAAAATGGCCGGCGCCCTTTCTGCGAGAAGCCTAAAGTGTCCTCGCGCGCAATCCTGAATCGAGTCATTTGCTCGAGGAGACGCCGGGAAGAGAATTGGTCCAGCCGCTCTTCCAGCCCCTAGGATCACCGAGTAATTCACATAATTGTTTCATAAGTAACAAGCGGGAAGCTTTAATTAACCAGGAATCGAGCGGTTGATTAGGACTCGCGGTAGCTCGGTGGAGACTGACATAAAAGCGAAGCCGCCATGCTGGATCTTTTAATGGATGCTGTAGAAAATGAGACGAAGAACAGAGCTTAGAGAAATATTTAAAGAAACTGGAATCTGTATTATCTCATCCTCCTTTACTTTTTCCAGTATTCTCTCATTTTTACGACACCGTACAAGAAACTGCTCTTTATCACCCACCGATATCTCAACCGTTGCCACTAATATTCCGGCAAGTTCCTCTTCTACTTGCTATTAGTCTGGTCCATCCTCTCCTCTCTCGCATCTCTCCTCTCCCTCAGGCCTCGTCGTCCATCACCCAACCCACTCCAGTTGCAACAACTATAATTAATTTTCTTTTAATTCTCGAGATTAATGGATCGAGCTACCCGCGTCCCTCTAACGTCCAGTTATTTCTAAAACTCCCACTAAACCCCCTCCCTACCCGCCATTCTTTAACCTTCAGTCAGAGTCAACATTTTGTCTCGACACCGACCCAAAAAAAATTGTCCGTTAAAAACAACCCAACATCCCGAATAACAAAATTCGAGATCTCGAGCCTCCCTGAAGGGTAGAAAAAAAAAATTCAAATTTTAAGGTGAAACTCAACACGTGCTCAAGAGTCGACGTTAAACGTACCGAAACTCTTTAAAATAATTCGCACAGGCTCGAAGTCAATGCACACTCCTGGATAGTTCAGCCTAATAACTGTATCGCTTCCGGATCAAAGTACAAAGGATAACCCGCGCGCCAGAGAGTAATTTTGCGGTTGACGTGTCATTCCCTAATACATTATATATCAGCGACGGCGAAGCCCGTCGAGGGTAAAGAGTGCGGAGTGCGGAAAGCAGCCCCTAGGAGTGTTTGTTTTTAATTCTACTATATGCCCGGGAGCCCCAGTTGCTCCGATGCTCCTGGTGGCCCTGAGGGAGGCTTTTCGATATCAGCCAAGAAAGTGGAGGGTACCAGACTCGAAGAGAAGCCCACAGGCTTCGTAATCCTTATACCATCAACCCCTGTAGATTCTCTATGGCAGACAGTGTGTATAGCCTCTAGGAACTCTACAGTCTCTGTCCCGAATTTCCTCGACGAGCCTCTGGCTGGGAGTGCAGCCAGGGAACTAGGTGTAGGTAATGGCCGGGTTAGGCCAACGTTTACTCAGAAACTTAGAGCGCCTAAGCAACCTGCGGCGATAAAGACGAACCTTCTTCCGGGGATTTCCCTATTTACTTGATACCATGTATCAACAGCTCGTGGCCGTCACTCGTCAAATTTCCCAAATGTTTCCGAAACTGACCCTGACGAGGCTGGCTGAGGTGGCGGAAGAGACCTCAAAAATCCTGGATCATCCAGATGGAGCATTGCCCGGAAGCGAATCGGGGATGCGGATAATTCGAAATTGATGCGCGGCCCGGGAGAAAGATACTTTCGAGGACGTCGCGACGCTCGCGTCGGTGGGAGGGCTTTATTCTTTGCCGAGCGCCCTGGCTTGTCCAAATGAAGTGTTGAAGAGCTGTGCCAACACGAATGCGAGCGGCAAAGTAAAACGCGCTTTGAATCGCGAAACTACAAAGGACCGCCGCCGGGCTAATTTGTCTGAATGAGCGAACGATGGACTCTATGGGAATAAGGGGATGCGGGGTCGGGCTGGTACGGGCTATGGACCTAATTCTGGATAAACACCCTTTCATTATTTCCTGCCGCCCTTCCCAACCTCCAAAGCCCTCACGACCCCTCCGACTGTTCTCCTTTGTTCGTAGCACCTAGAAACTAGCGCCGACTACCTCCAGCCAGCTACCCGCTACCTTGTCTTCCAAGACCCGTGGCGCTTGTCACAAGCAAATAAAAAAGACTTCTGCTCGGCTAACCGCTACTACGGCTACTACGGCTACTACGGCGCGTATAGCTCCCGAAGGGAGCTGCTAAAGAAAAAGAAAGGGAAGAAAGGTGAAACGAGTCTTTCCGTTAGTGCTACTAAAAAAATATCCTACAGTTGGTTGTGGGACTGATGGAAACTGTAGTAAACGGCTGGCTATAACTTTCAAACGATTCCCATTCACCGTGTTGGATGTATATACATATATAGAGATATAAGTGCAGCAAGTACTTGATATGAAGTACGGACATTGCGCAACACACATTGACTGATTTAATTAACATGGATCGCAGGCTGTTCGAATGAGTTTAACGATGACAGCAGCTGCCGCAACGTGCGTGGCGATTACCTTTCCCCTTCCTCTCGGCAATAAACCAGCCGCTGCTCTTAGAGATTAGCTCTAAGCGCGTCCACTGAACTGCATTCGGTGCATATGGAGGGCAGTGTCCACGAGTGTACTAGGAGAGACAAATAATTTATGGAAACTCGAATCTCATTGTAAATCGCAGCTTCGTCCCTTTAAGAAAACTATGCGGAATTTTAAAGATCCAGGTCGCGGGGCCGACTAAATAAAGTGGAGACGATAGCTGAAGAAGAAGAAGAAGAAACATTTAAGGCTGAACCATAAGAGAAGTGCCATTGCTGGTGGTAGATCATGCAGAAGAATGAAAAGGCAGAGTGAAACAAGCGAGCCTGAAAAACGGGATGCAATTGGTGAGGGCTTAGCTTAGAGAGAGAGAGAGAGAGAGAGAGAGAGAGAGAGAGAGAGGAGGGAGTTTTCTCTCCTTTTTTCTGAAACACGCATATCCGCAGCCAGGCGACTGGAGTGGAACCAAAGAGAACCAAGGTGAACCGAGAGGAACCGAAGAGAAAAAGGAATCTAACCCACCGTCCTACGATGCTGCTAGTCGATCAATTGAAAATCGCTCAAACGACAATCGATTTCGAATCAATTGGAGCCACAGTGTAAAACTAACTGGATACGTATTTCTCTGTTCGAACTCTCCCCTCTGGCCCTTCATCCTTGTCACCCTCTCGGAGCCCCAATCGAACGGTTCGGTTCTCCCGGTTCTCCCGGTTCTCCCGTTCTCCCGTTCCTACTTCATCCCCATCCTTATCCTCGTCCACCCTTCGTGTCTGGCGTTCGCTCGTTCAGGACGCCCGCCCGAGGCCCTTTGTTTTCCATCGACCGAGCACTGAATTTTGGTTACAGTTCATTCGATTCTCTTTTATTTAATTTCCATTAGAGAATGACGCCATTTCTCTGTTTCTCCTTTATGAACCTGGATAATCTCAATTTTTACTATCTAACCTCTTTCTTAAGCTGATATCAACGCTCCACAATTCTATCCCATCGTTCCAACTCCCAACGTTCCGCATTCTACATTACGTCCTATCATTTCATAATTCCACGTTACAACTTTCAACCTCCAATTTCCACACTTCGTATTTCATCATTCAACTTCGAGCTTCCAAAATTCCACATTGTCACATTTCCAAACTGCCAACTTTACATTTTCTAACTAGCAACTTTACATTTTTCCAACTTTCAACTTTTTATTTCTTTCCCTTTCCAATTTTCAAACTGCCAATTTTCCACACCCACCTACTTCCAACTCTCCAAATTTCCAACTTCCCCCCCCCCGCCCCCTTTCTCTTTCTCTCAACTGAATTTTCTTCAACCATCAATCATCAACCTCCTCCTCCTCCACCTCCTCTTATCTGTCGCCCGTAGTTGACTCAAAGTCTGCTTGTCGCACGAACCACATTCCCCGCTATACGTAATACGTAACGTATTAACCACTCCATCAATTCGGTTAGGGAGCAGCATGCCCTGACACGGCTGGCTCGATGTTCAGCTTCTCTTAGGGTTATTTGAGGAAGGACGCACGACACGTCGCTTCAGTTTTACGTGTCATTTGTATGAGAATAAAAGGGATCATGAAAATCAACATGAAAAGAACGAGTGAAGAAGATACACGTCGCTCCAGAGGATGATAAAAGAAAATAAGATATTTGGAGTCAGATGGGAAAGCTTGGAAGATGGAGACAACCTCAGGAATGACCTTGGCTTCCGAAAGGTCTTCCCACCGAAAGTCCTGAGCGAATAGCTAGGATCGAATGAAGTTTCAAGACTGAGGCAACTCCAAAGGAAATGTGAGAAAAAGGTAAAGGGTGCCAAAGGGGCTCAAATGTTGGTAAAGGGTCCAAAGGGTAGAAGGTTCGAGAAGAGTGAAGAAGCATCGGGTTAGGGTCGGTAAAAGGCTCCTGGAAGGAGAACTTAATGAAACGCGTCTGACGAATAGACCAACTAATTGTATCTGAGAGGAATTAATAAAAATGTCTGACGGCTCGACCTTACTCTTCCCTTACGCTCTTCTTTCTCTCCCCCCCCCCTATCTCTCTCTCTCTCTCTCTCTCTCTCTCTCTCTCTCTCTCTCTCTCTCTCTTTTGCTCACCCTCTTGCCAATCGTTCTCTCGTTGCCACTCACCACCAACGATGGGTTGACTCCTCATCACTTATTTCATTTGTCCACCGAAATCTTCCATGAATTCCCACTATAGGTTATCTTTGCCGCCATTACACTTTCCCTTTAATATGCCACATAAATGAACTGTTATTATAGAGAATTTAGTGTAAAAAAATAAATATTCAAAAAATGATAAGTTTATCATTCGCTAAAATACTGGCGAAGTATATAAGTGTTTTGGTACCGTGTACGAAGCGACTTGCAACCTGTGACTTTTTAGCACTGCGCAGTAAATTGCGCAGTAGAATCCAAGTGTGTAAGCAGTAGACCAAAAATAATGGTCGCCACGACTAAAACCAAAAATAATCGGGCGCCGCCTGCTGCTCCTGCTTTAAATCACCACTGGCTGCTAACTAGTGAACTGCTCTCTCTTTCTCGCACGTGTGTACTCTTTCTCTCTCGCTCTTCCTATCTCCCACTCTCGACCCCCCTCATTATTTATCCTTAATTAGCGGCAATTAACAAATAATTAATTACAGAACAACCTCCATACCGAAATAATTGTTTGAAAACCAGAAAATTGCGTTGACCTTATCAGGGCATCGATATAGGATAAACTAGAAATTTTGATCCTGCTGACTTCCGGTAGCCCAGGTCCACTCGAGGTAACCCTGGCCAAGTGTACTCGGTCAAATCTGATCGATTTGTAGTGACTTTTGACCCTAATTTGTCAGGGCGATCGGCTCTATTTGTCCCAGGATGCCGCTAGAAGCGACCAGCCCTCTTAACGATACTTTTCAACCCACCCGAGAGCAACTATCCGGCAACCGATACACCCTCCTTCCGGAAAAAAGGGAAAAAAATAGTCGCCACGATAAAGTCAAGTCTCTAAAAAAAAACCAGAAGGTAAATCGAGTCTCGCACCAGAAATCTTCGCAATGCTGTGGGAGATGCATCTGTCAGCAGCCAAAAATTCTCCTGAAATAATATGATCCTCTGTACCCATTCGAAATTTCTTTATTTTCTTCGCTGCCTTCTACCACCATTATACAGAAATACTCATACACACCAAAAATCTCTGTATCAACCTCTCTCTCTCTCTCTCTCTCTCTCTCTCTCTCTCTCTCTCTCTCTGTCTCTCTCACACACACACATCCACACACTCCCTTGCGCCATTTGGTAATTACTATAAATCAGAATCGCAGTCAATATTTAATCCTCGCGGAATGGTGTTCGCCGTCGAGCCGAAAGGGATGGACGGATGTATATGGCAACCAGATATATACATATATATTATCAGCCAACACATACATAGCTATATTCGTTGATAAAGTATGCATGTACGAGTGTAACTAAGTGTGCATACATGTGCGTGAGAGTGCGCCGGACGGAGCTCTGCAACAATGCCAGTAATGCGATAAAATATACTAGGTCCTGGACTATGAGAGTGGAGCGGCGGGGGAGGACGAATGTGAGGGGGCGCCATCGTTCGGTGTGCGTGCGGGATATTCACTGACAAAAAAAAAAGACAAAAGGAAAATGAAAAAAATGTCATGCGAGGGAAAAGGTAAGAAATTGAAATTGAAAGAATAAGAGAAAATAAGGAATGAGGGAAAAATAATGAAATGTCAAACGCTTGGAAAGATGGCAGCCAGACGTCAGTGAATGACTCCGGTGGTTTCCTTCTTCCGAACCACTTGGCCCGAATCTTGACCCACGGGCTGACCAAGAATTATCTGTAATTTCTACTGGTTCTTATCTACGCCCATGTCCAGCTATTTCGGCTTCTCCAAGTCGAACAGAAGAGACAATGAGCTTTTCGAGGTTCGAACTGAGCGAGTCTCCGTATCTCAGTCAATTACTCGGTGACCCGTTCGCTGTCTCTTTCTCTCTCTGATTTTAGTCTGTCCTCTCTCTAAGCGGTATCCCAGTATTTACGAGGTGAGTCGAGTTACTCGCGTGCCGCGTGGCCATAACTGGCGGAATCGCAAAAACTTCTGTTTTATTAGAGAGGCAGGACTAGCAGCATGCCAGTTCCAACATCGTTATTGCTAGCATTGTGCTTCGTGACATTATTACTGTCATTATTATTACAATGGTAATTATAGTGAACTTAGGACGTCAATATTCCAGGACGTTTCGTATAATCTAACGGAAACAGTGGACAGCCTTGTAGCTAATGGAACAGTTCTGTACGGTACTGTATTTCCTGATCTAGATAATTCCTTAGCAAAATACGATAAGAGCCACGTCGATAATTAAGAATTTGTAGTTTCAACAATTTATAAAAAAAAATATTTTTTTTTGAGTGAAAAACAGGGAACGAGAGGGGAAGAAGGACGATCGAATATGTCAATCGACAATGACGTTCGCATACGAATAATACACACGGGATAGGGATGAGAGACGAATAAGGAGACAGGGTTGGAGTATGGAGGTGAATCGTGGTGAACGGGGATGAACGGGGATGAACGGGGGTGAACGGGGGTGAACGGGTGTGCGGATTCGAGAGGCTGCTCTGGATTTCTCGAATCGGGTGGAGTCATTGTGGGCAGAAGAATGGTTTCTCAAGGGTTGAGTCCTGTGGGAAATCAGGAGGCAGTGGGCCACGGGGATAAACCAGCGAGATCTCGACGGAGGTTCGGCAAAGTAGCTTGTCAATAACTTAAATCTCAATCGTAACTTCGCTCCCAACTGATTTCCGTTTCTGCAACTCGCATCTTCGAACGTGAAATTCTGGAAGAACTCGAAATCTGTCCCACCTCTTCCAATCTGGTTTAACCCTTAACAACGTTTCTAGGACCGTCCCAATTTCCCTTTGCGTTACTACGTACGTTACGCTCGTCCCTTATCAGTCTTATCACTGACGGTCTCTGTCCATGTACACTGTAACTTAATACGTGATTTTTGGACTCGCGGTCGCAACGCCCATAACCTTCCACGTCTTCGGCCGCATCTAGTCCTTATCGAAGTACCAAGGCGAAAGAGATCATCGCCCAGAGAGAATAACGTAAAATTAAGAGTTCGCCGCGACGCTGATCCTTTCGAGAGAATCGACAAAAGTCACGGAATTATCGACGTCCTGAGGTCGAGGCGTAGCTTCTATTAGGGTTGAGTCTCGAAGTTCCTCTAACTCGATACAATTGATCTGAACTCCGGTAACATACGTCTCCCAGGCGAATCCTTGCTTAATTCGGTGGGAGGCTCAAGGTGGGCTGATCCTCCGTCGCGCCGGAAACGTGCCTTCGTTCCTGGAGGTGCCTCTGTATAGGTGCTTCCGACTGAGCTCGCGGATGCTGTGCGCAAGAGAGAGAAGGCCCGATGGACCGAGGAGCAGAGACGGAGAAAGAAAAAGATCAGTGGGTTAGCAGAGTGGAATGGGTCCTGCGGGTTTCCGTAGATGTAGGTAATTTCACGGTGTTGCTTCGCATTAATACAAAATCAGTTCCTGAAGAGACGAGGAGGTTAGAGTCGGCAGAGCCTTTCGTCGCCGATGAAGATTGAATCCCACCCCTGACACTTCCCGCTTGTTTTTCCCCTTCACGCTTCAAGCTTTACCTTTGCCGCACCCTGGCCCCCGCGTCTTTCACTTTTCAACCTTTTTCCCCCTCCAGCACCCTCCTGCTACCCTCGACCTTCGGCCGAGGTCAATTGCGTGTCTCTTTATTGTTCAAAGGGGACTGGACGACAGGTGGAATTTCTTCTCTGAAACTTTCACGGTTTCAGCTTTCACTATAGGCTTTTCAGCAACGGGAAAATCCTTAACGAGCGTCTCCTTTCAATTCTCGCAGGGATTTCGATCGAGCCGACAGGAAGCTGCCGCGAGTCCCGCATTAAATAATCTCGCGGCAGAAAAGGAACGTAGATACGTGAAGCTGTGGCTTAGGATCTTCTTGAGCACACACGTACTTTGAATCCCTCTGTTGAAAGGAGAGTTAATCAAATGCTCCAGATTTACCTTTCAGGATTTAATACCGGGGCTTAGAGTTTTATGTGAGTTTGCAAATCGACTAGCCTTGTTGATGAAATACAGCGACGGATTTGTTATCGCAAACACTCGCTACTATCAATCGACATTATTATTATAATAGATGATCTTACAAGATCACGATGTCGAGATTAGAGACTCAAGGTAAAGGTGGTAAAGGGCTAAAGATTTTGGACTCGAGAACGTTAAGGCATATTTCATCGTGGCCACTTTGTGAATTCGCGAGCGTCCATAAAGTTGGCTAAAGAGGAAAGAGAGCTGGAGCAAGATGGGAATCGAGCAAAGATAGGAGCCAGAGGCAAGAGGTCAAAGGAGGAGGTTAAAGTCGCTGCTTTGGCATTAAGGATTGAGAGATCGGGGGGTCGCTCGTATCGCGTTAAACTTCGAGGTTAATTCCCCTCGTTATACCGAATGCCGCGCTTTCCCTCAAGTCCCCATCCACACAACCGCATTGCGGAACTTAAGTGCCGAGCATTCTTTATATTCCTTAGGTTGACTGTACTTAGCAGCCTATATGTATACCTGGTGCACCTCAAAGATATGGAAGTACAGTTGAGTGCAACGACGGGAAGGGCCTGGTTGCCAGTACCCGGTCGGCATCCCCTAATTATCGTGCGTCTATCTCCGAGCTTAATCTTATCCGGAAGACGCTAAACTTGATTGTCTTAATCAAAGAAATGACAGTTAGTATCGATAATTGATCCAACATCATAACGATCTCTAGTTAATCAAGAAACTCCGAATTCACCCCTTTCGAATGCATCTCGAGGCAACCACGTCGCTCCGCATTAGTGCACCAGGGAATTTCCGGGATTGAATCTCTTAGGAGGAGTTCGGCATTGGTAATGTGTGTGCAAGGGTGGTGAGGACATCGTCAGTCTGAACGTCAGCGTCGACGCCGACGTCGGCGTCGGCATCGGTTTCCCTTCCCGGTCCCCCTGACCCTGGCCTGTTCCCACCCTACTGGCTTACTCTTGCACACGAGAGCCAGAGAGCCGTGCACGACATCAAAACTTGCTTGAGCGAATCTAAACTAACCGAGTAACTCTCTGGGTTGGGTGGGTGGGTGGGTGGGTGAGGGGAGTCGGAGGTGGGAGGTGGGTGGTGGGAAGGTGGGAAGGTGGAAGGTGGAGGTGTAGCTCCTGGTACTCGCATGGGATAGGACAGAGTTGGCGCAAGGGGGTTGAAACTCAGGTAGAACCGCAGAGAGAGAGAGAGAGAGAGAGAGAGAGAGAGGCTCCTACCGACACAGAAACCTCCTGCGTCTGGGTGTGTGTATCTCGAAGCATGTATAATTCTGACCGCATCCCACCAAAGTATGACATATTCCAGCATTAGCTATTCCAACCGGATCCCAATACCTTAGCCTCGTAGTTGAAGCAGCCACCCACCTCCCACCCACCCATTCACCAGGCTCGAGCCTCGCACTCCTCTTCGGTAACCGTGAACGAGGAAACTTTAGCCATTGCGAAGCGACTAAACTTGCTCCGTCTGTATTGGGCCATGGGTGTGCGTCGCCGTGGCTTTGATGTGCTGTATTAAGAAACCGAGTAACGTTCCAGGACTCGCATTGTCCTGCGTACTGAATTCGACAGGATTCGACAGAATCCGACAGAATCCGACAGAATCCGACAGAATTCGACAGGATCCAATGGAATCCCAGAGAATTCAAGTTCGATACGCGCTAGCAGGAATTCTCGGCTATTCCCTTCTATTAGTTACTCCTGTCCCTGTACTCCAGATTCCGCAGACTCCATTGGAAGTTGACGATCAAAGAGTCGAAAAAGAGACGGAAGAAAGGGAAGAAATTAATGAAATACTGAAATGGCCGACTTACCTTTCCTAAAAAATGTCTCTGGTTAAGGGCTGCGAGGGCTGCGGATGCACCCAAGTGGTTTCCGAACTCGACAAACGCATAGGAATCATTACCCGGCTGAAACAACAAAGATAATCCCACCTTTATTATCTTACGAAACGAAAGTACACCAAAGAATATTCAAAGAGAAGAAAGCAGTATAATTTAAAAGAGAGGAGAGCCTCCACCCCTGCTTTCGCCAAGAACACGCTGACGCGTGCGTGTGTAGGTTCAGTTACATTTTGACCAAAGAGAAGGTAAAGGGAGGAGGCCGAGCCAAGAAAAGAAAGGAGTAGAAATAAAAGGAAAACTGAAGGAGGGACCAGATGATGAAAGAAAAGAGAAGGAGACTCGACGCACTTTTATTAAACGCGTATATCGTGACGGGTCTAGGAAAAAAGCCGAGTATCACGCAATATCTTTTGGCTGTGGTGGAGGAGCAACCCGAAGCGACCCGGAGCAACCCTAAGCAACCCAAACCAACCCGAAGCAACCGAAAGCAACCCAAAGCAACCCAAAGCAAGAGAACGTAAGGCGTGTTCCCTAAATGATGGACAGGGGTGAAATCACCAGTGATTTAAGACCACTCTTCTCCCTGTACAAACGAATGCCGCCACCCCTTTCACCCTAGTCTCCTGACTCTCGTAGATCGTAGCGAGCCCTCCCCTCCCCTCCCCTCCCCTCCCCTCCCCTCCCCTCCCGCCACCACATCACGGCAGGACATACATGACGTAGGGGAAGGGGGCCAATGTATCGGCATTCGCGGTCCCCCCTGCTCGAGAATATGAAAAATACGAGCGAGTGAATGCGCGGCTGTGCGTCCATGCGCGGAATAGCTGACTCTACAAAAAGTATCGGAGTAGAATAGTGATCGTAACACTAAGAATATTTTTACTGGCCTTTCCATGATTTGGAAAAGGGAAAGCGGCGATATGTCGAGACGTATATCGATATGGTCTGCCGTAGGACACGGTCTTCCTCTCTTTGGTCCACATTGATCCTCCCCATTTACTTTTTCCTAATATTCGCGTATCGTCCGGTAGAAGCGAACTGATTGTGAGCCTCTTTCGTAACTTTGACGAAGGAAGTTTTGTGTGGAGGAAAACAGAAATTCATAAGGGGCTGTACAACGGCCAGGAGGATTCTTTATCTTTGAGAAACAAACGTTAGGGGGAAAAGAATATGTTGGGAGAGTCAAATTGGCATTAATGGAAAAACGCAGCTGTGCACGTAAGTTAATTGCAAGCAGGTACGGAAGACTGCTAATTACTTATTGTAACTTTTATTAGCAATTGGCGAGAGTGTTAATTGCTCCCGATAATTGGACCATTTTCTCAACTGGAGCTGCAGGTCGCCCTATAGATATATATATATATATATATGTACAGTTACTCCGGTACCAAGATTATCATCAATTCGTCATGTTTTTGTCATCGTCCGAACACACATGTATCTGTATTAAAATACGTTTATCGTACACGTGATTTGAGCACGCAGATTTAACAGTTAATAACAATTAAATTTGATTGATTTTTAATATAGAAAAAAAAAAGAAAAATATTATCGAAAATATTGCTTCGATGAGCGAATTTTTAACGAAATCCATTTAACTGACGTCCCGACGCTCTCATTTTTCCGCGACGCATTTCGCGCTGTTATTATTTACGAGCGGGGCGCATTATACAGAAAATATGTGATATTCGGCGCCGCTCGTGTTCGCCATTAATCTCGACGACGAAAATTGGTTTGCATTTCGAAAACGCCGCGTTGCCCTCTTCCCTTCCGACAGGTCCACCGAAATGTAATCTCCGATTGACGGGCAGTCGTCGTTAGCATCGCGACGCCTGGCGCCGTATACATAGAGCCCAACAGCTACGCTCTCCTTATCATGAAAATCATCTGCTTTATCGCACCAGTACACGCAATCACAATAGTATCTCAGATAACCTAGAAAACTATTTTTCAACTCGTATAAAATGTTAAATAAGAAAAAAAAAAGAAAATCAAAATCAAAATACAATACAGAAAGGAAATATATCGGCAGTCCCATGTAAAAGTCAAATATAACCCATTAGCATCGACAATCGAACGTACGTTTTGGATAGGTTCCATTGGCAATCCATTGCTAATATATTGACAGATATTGACAGAGTGCAAGGATAGAGAGAGCTCGTATTCGGGAGCGCATTAGCGTTGCTGTTTGTATTTGGACAGAGGGAAGCGTTGGACATTGTAATTAGGCACGACACATCGCGCCCCTGGGACACGGACACCCATACCCTACGTTCCCTCCCTGAACTATCGCCCCCCCTCCTTACCCCCCCTCCACACACCCTACCGGATACTGGATACTCCTCGTATCGGTACCGCTTTACCCTCCCCCTAGTCCCGTGGACTTTGCTGCACCCCTCACGGCACTGCACTAGAGAGGGATGCACATTGCGATGCACAACGAGGCGCAGGAAGCTGCTGGGAGCCCAGAGTGGACAACGCACCTCGGAATATGCCCCCGGTGCGCACATACTTCATTTGGGCTGATTATGCCCGCTTGAAAGCACCGTAGCACCAGCAGCCAGCCATCCAGCCAGCCACCCAGCCAGCCATCCAGCCAGCCAGTCAGCCAACCGGTAGGCAGCATCGCGGTGAGCCGAGCGAACGAGCCCCGGCGATGCCGCAGAGAGTGCTTGGGGACCGTCGGCTAAATCACCCCCTAATGGATCGACCCGCTAATCTCTGATAGACTGCACGCTACTTCGGAGTCCGGAGAGTCCGGAGAGTCCAGAGGAGTTCGGAACGTTCTATAGTCGATGCAACGTAACTTCTATAGATCCTGACTGTCCCACAGGCAAACATCCCTCTCGTAACTGGACACCTTGCCAACTTGTTATCTATATCCCAGTATCAGTTCGAAGCCTGGAAGTTTTAATAATTCCCTTCGGTTTTGGTGTATTAAACAGTTTTCGATGGGTATGCTCTAAATCGTGGTGAGTGTTCGGGGGGGTTTATATACGACTGGCCACTCGGAGTGGATCGACTGTTCGAAAGGGTTAAGGGATGAAGTCTCGAAAGGAGGAGGATAGAAGGGGGAAAGTTGGATTCCCGTGAGAATGTGCTCGAAGGTGGGATTACTTTTTTCTCGGCTCTTTTCTCTCCCGATATCTTCTTAGGTCAGATCAGTCCCAATTCCCAGCACGCGAGCCCCGAGCGCTGTTCTTTCGGTGATCGTGAGTGGGCTGCGTTTTGCGTGCAGGGCGCGCTAAAGTTTTCGATAAAACCGGAGCGGATGGCGTGTCGGTTGGCTGTAAAGGTTATCTCTCGATCCGGGTAGGGCTGCAGCTACGGTGGTTGCATAAAATTGGCGAAAAATCAATTAGTTCGGGGAAGGTCCGAGGATATCTTTAGGGGGATGATACGCGCCACCCATTTCCTGGCTCTGCCGGACAGGATGAACTCCTTTCCGCCTCGGGACAGTTACACAATGACCAAGGAAACTTGGTGAGTGCGTCCCGCTTGGAATCCCAGCTGGGGGTTCAAATCAGCGACGTTTAACCCCCCATCGCGTCCTGGGACGTAGAACAGGGTGGACAGGGTGGACAGGGTGGACAGGGTCGACAGGATAAAGCAAACCGGACATCTAGCTGCCCGATCTTTATTGCCTGAAATCCATTATTTTACCCATTAACTCGACTCGCTCGATTCTTTCGTTTTCTTTCTTTTCTCTATTTTTTTCTTTATCTTTTATCTTTCTTCTTTTTCTTCCTTCCACCCATCATCACCCTTACTCTCACTGTTATCTATTGTTCCAATGACTCTTAGACGAGTTTAAAAATGCAAATTTTCTCATACTTCAATTTCATCCTCGTTATCGCAAATGGAATAACGATAAGACGACAAATAGATTAGCTCTCTGCTAAATTTCCGAGAATCCGAATAAAAAATTCCGATCGCGCCTAATCGCTCGTTTCGTAATTAATTATCTTTAATTGAATCATCCAGCTGTTGGCTGACGTTTCTAAGGTCAAAAGATATTTGATAGGTCCCAGGATAAGCAATCAGACGAGGGTGTAAAATATTATGAAAATACATAATATTTAACGATGGTTAACCGGCGAGTGTAGTGGCGCCGTATCCAACGTATCCAACGTATCCAACATAACCAACATAACCAGCAGCAGGATGTACGAAAGCTATTGCTAGCAGGGCGCGAACCTTTATGGACTTTTTATAACGCTACTATAAGGCTACTACCTGCTACTCTCACTCGCACACATCCAAAATCTATATATACTTTTCTGTACAGCACAGCCCTAACACACAAACTTTCATTTACTCGAATAAAAGTCTCGCTCTACACCAACTTCGGAATTCCTTCCTCTCGCCTTAAACCGTTTGATATCTCGATACGCGATTTTGAATTTTTCTTCATGTTTTATAATTCCACGAAGCAAATTAAAAGGAAAAAAAAATTATTTTCCTGAAATCTCCAAGTACCACGAATACTCGGTCGTCTCGTATGGATTTCAGGGACTCCGATATACGAATAGGGGTAGTAGCCAGAAATCACCCCTATAGAATTATCTATGCCAGATATATATTTTTTTTGCAAGCCTTCCAGCCAACGCCTAGAATCGGCTGGAATCGCCTCGCCTCTTCCGTGTCGGTGTCCACTGCGATTCATTACCTCTCTATTCATCGACCTTACAGAAACTGCAGTCCGGCTGCTTCAATTTACCAGCCTCAACCCCTTCTGGTGATCCTTGCCTGGTTTAGCATCGGCCACAGGAGTACCGGTTTCCCTGAGAGTAATGGTGGAGAACCAAAAAAAAAAAGAAAGTGCTCCGAGTACAAAAGTGCATTTGCAAATATGCCTGATGCACGTTCTCTTCTATTTTTCATTTGTTTCTTTTTCTTTATATTTTCCTTTTATTCGCCAACCGTCGTTCCGTTTTACGACTCGCAATTCTTATTTTTATCCCAGAAATTCTAGTCTGCTGAAGCTTCGTAATAATCTCGTCCCTCGGCACATCGAACACGAGAAGAAGAGAATGAATCCGACGAGACGTGGAAGGGAGACACGCCCTTTAAGATTTTTGAGACGCGCGGCTCCTTTTTTTTCTTTTTCTTTATCTTTTTCTTTTTTATTCTTACTCTCGTCACTCTCTTTCTCTTTTTTATCCGGGATGCTACTCGTACGCTTTCCCACCTTTCTCTTCAAGCCGACTCGGCTATAGACAAATATTAAAAACTATAAATTCATTTCGTTTTCCTCATAGAGGAAGGGACTTCCCTTTCGGATTCTAAGGCGTTCGTAATGAAATTTTCACTTTGCTGCTTTCCTACGTTTTTATTTTATTTTTTTTTTGTAATATTTCAAAATGACGTCACCCGATACTTGCGTAACTGACTGTACGTTTCTTTCAAAGAAATCAGAGATTAAGTCGTCGAGATTAAGTTCGTCGAAAAATTCTGTTTATACAAAGAGTACGGAGAAGGACGGAGTATAAATATACATATATACATATGTGTAAAGAAGAGAGAGAAAACCACTACCGAGAATGCGCACATTAAACGCTCGAATACGTCGAGTTCCTCGAGAAATTTATGGATCGAATTTATCGCGGGCCGTTCGGGAAATTGAAAACGCCGCGCGAAAAGTGCCGCGATGTACTTAAAATCTCATTTATATTGGCCGCGCATACGTGTAACGCGCGAGAGTACATAAATTTCCGAGACGTTAGAACCTCGAAGATGGTTGGCGTAGCTGCCACGGGGATACATGAGAATATGAGAAATAAAAAAAAGATACGCAGCATCCAGAAGCATCTATCACAGGATACCAGTCACGTAAGATGAGTATCCTCGTAATTTCACGTAATGATAAATATGAAAAATCATAGAGAGCGATTGTTTTAAATTATTGGATAAATAATTAGAACGAAAGAGAAACGGATACGGTGAGGAATAGGAATTCGCGTAGATAGTAAAACAAAGATAATTTTAATGGCGGCTTTACTGCTCTAAGATTCTCTTGGGGTTCAGGTGCTCTTGAAGCCAATATCGTAAATCCAGCATTGAATCCAAAGAAAAATGTCAGACTGTCTTCTCTTTCCTTTGCTTTGGTTCTTTTCCAATACAAAAGTCGCCTTGATACGTTTCACGCGTATTCACATGTTACGAGTGATTCGAATGTAAAACTATTGACAATCGCAATCAGATTAAGTGGAATTAATTAAAACGATAAGAATTGAACTTGTCGCTTTTTGACTGTTTCGAGAAACCAATTAAATTAATACGAATAAGTCAACTAAATCCATATATACATATATACATTAAACAGTCCGTATACATTGATTTAACTAAAAGCAGCGATATTTCAAGCGATATACAAATTTGTATGATTTTCATTAAATCCAATTAGTCAAATTAAATTGTTGCCTAATCAATTAATCTCCGATACACTGAATTAGCCAAAATTTCATAAATCCATACGATTTCGACGTAAAGCAAAGTAATCTGTACGCATATAATTAACTGATAACCATATCGTCTATTGATTTTGATAATACAAACGTGATATCGCTGAAAAGCATAAAAAAAAATTTTCAGTCAATCTAACATGCGCAAATCATTTACGATAAGACGAAATTCGCTGATAAGCCGATGGACCTTTTTTAAAGGTGACAACACGAAGACTGAAGTCATCGGTGTTGGTTAAAGTAGCTTAAGGCTCTACGATCGCTTATGGGTATTTCTTATCGGTACTAATTATACTGACCTTGACCTTCGTTTTCTCATCATGCTTATCAGTATCATTATAGCTGCTAAAGATAGACTCACGCCTGATCGAAAGTATTACACAGGTATCTTCGGACGTCGTTTATTGTCCGATATAAAAGAGCCTATCGAAGCCGAGAAGTCCGCTGGCCAATAAATGGTCTTTTGGGGTCGACGACCCTCGAGCAGGAAATTGTTTTCGGTCAAGCGGGAGCATTTATATGCCGTAAAAGGGCCGCATTGCGTTCGAGTCAAATGATCTATTAAACTTTTATAGTCTCCTCTCGAAAAGCTCCGACACCTACGCGATGGACTTTTCGATCTTACGCGTTATGCGCAATATACTATATACTTATAGTATGTCAGGCTCAAAGGGGACAAAACTGATTCTCTCACAGTTTTCATATAGTAAGTCAACCTGCTGTAATTCACAAACTAATTTTGATCTTATCAAATTTCTTGTTTATCATAAAATTACTCAATTGTTAAAAGAAACTTAGTCGTAATTATTTATTTGAAGATATGAGGGATAAATATGGTCGTGCTTTCACGGTTTCGTACTAATTGATAAGCACTCGGACATTGATTAAATTAATGGTTTACATGTATAGGCAATCACGATAAAATCGCAAAGTCGATAAACCTGTGTGTCTTCTGTTTATTTTTATCAGACTTAACTTCCTGGAAACATTACATATTGCCTCACTACAATCAACTTTTCGTATTCCCGTTTGATTAATATAATACATTAAGTGATATCGAAGACAAACACCTGTGCGTCATACACTTTTCAAGGAATTATTAAGCAAAAACAATTGTACCCAAAAATAAAATATACGTAATGTCTTCTTATTAAACAAATTTTAATTGACATTTCGGTTTGAACAAATAAAAAAAATTTAGTCACGTGTTAGATAAATTAACGAGACGAAAATGTGTATCTAAATTCCCTCCTAACAAATTCGTGAATATTTACTGAAACAATTGACCACCGCAGTAGCAACGTTGAAACGAACGTGTAAAAATCAAAGGTCACTGTTGACTCTTTCTACAGGGTGTTCGTAAAGTCATCGAGCTCGCCACATCCTCTAACGTATGTTCCAGGTAAATACAAGGTAGTGGATGTATGACGTAGAGTTTTTTATCATTAGCTATTTC
Source organism: Calameuta pallipes (assembly GCA_030142375.1). NCBI lineage: Eukaryota > Metazoa > Arthropoda > Insecta > Hymenoptera > Cephidae > Calameuta > Calameuta pallipes. The sequence goes on from JARQSW010000535.1 coordinate 364,047, forward strand.
AAAGCTTTGTAAAAATGCTGTCATGAATGAAGAGGCTCGATGATCAATAGCAGCAAGACTCCGCGTCGACTACGACGCCACCGCAGGAGCGTCGATCTAGAGCGATAATGCTACTATAGAAAAATTACCGGGTGGCTAATAAGTGGGCGTAGCCAAGGAGGCACGCAACAAAATTGTAATCTGCAGGCAAAGCGTGAGCCTGAGGAACTTGCCCAACCTGCACGCATCGCACATGCAGCCACATGCAGCCACATGCACCGCGAGCCTCCACGTTCACCACGTTCACCACGTTCACCACGTTCACCAGGTTCACCAGGTTCACCACACGCCATCAGCCCGTTTTATAATCACAATCCCCCGTCCCGACCAAATTTCTACCTATTAATTCACCCAACACACTCACCGACCTGAGCAACGATTATATTTCGTTAACAATAATTCTTCTACCACGAAGACGTTTTATGGGAAAAGAAAGAAGGAAAAAAAAGAAAGGCGACAAAAACCACGTAAATCATAGACGACACAAGCCGCGTACATTTCTGTCCATTTATTTAATAAGAACGTAACATTTCCAAGCGGTTTCCAATTTGACACAGAATGGATTCCATTAGCATTCCCTTGATACGATCCTCCGCCAAAATGACGTAAAACGTATAATAGAAAAAAAAAAGCAGCCAATGGGGAAAAAGGGACACAGCCAAGACGGGAACAGCCAAGCAGGAGCTGACTGCCACCGATAAGAAGTCTCGATAAGTTTCCATTCTCCTCTTTATTTTTTTTTTCCTCTTTACTTCTCTTCTTCTCTTACTTTTTCTTTCGCTTCCTATTCATTCGTGTTCTTCTTCGCTCTCCACGAAAATGCAACATTAACCCGGTATCGTGGTAGTAATGTAAAACGTATAGCAAGAAGTAAAAGGAGCTGCTGAAGAGCAAAGCAAGGCAGATGAGAAGATGGAGGCTGGATAGACGGACGTACGGAAAAGCAGACGGACTGGAGCTTTCATTCGAACGAAATGGAAAATTTAAGTGTCGCCTCTTTGATCGGATCTTCCTTTCCTATGCGCTTATACTGCTACAGGGACATCTATACCTGTATATACATAAGTATAGCCATACACACGGATGCTGCATCGATAAGATGAATCCCTCAGGGAATCTTCCCTCCACCTTCTCCTCCACCTCCTCCCTCCCCCCCCATCCCACTCATTGGAGTTTAAACTCAGATTTAACTCGGCCTCGAATGGGTGCATCTTTCTAGGAAATCAATCGATCCGAACCTGATCAACGTCCCAGCTAAGAATCTTACACGGTGGATTCTCTTGCGTGACTGCACTGCAATTTTATCCTCGAAATCGCTCGCACCCACGTGATCACTAATCCCACTGGCAGATCCTCCCAAAGGATCCTCGGAAAAGAGATTTAAGCTTTACTAAGGATTTGCTGCTTTTCAATTGTCTCACTAATTTTGTTTTTCATCAATAAATATATTTATTACAGTACCTAGAACCTCGATTATCTGGCCGTGTGTTGTCCTTGAGGCGGGACTATTGTGAGCCGCTATACTTACAATTAGTCCGAGATTAAGTAAACTCATTCCGGATTGGTCAATGCCGTTCGAGCCAACTAATCACAAACAGTTTAATCATTGAGTTTAACTATACTTGACCTTAAATTTAAGCGATAAAGCTGAGCCTCAAAGAATGTCAGTGGTTCCGCCACTATTTCTCGTCCCAATAATCTTTTATCTCTTTTATCAAGATTCTCTAAATCGTCACACGAAATGCATTGAATATATATCGAATTATCAAGCACCGATTCGAGTGCAGCGCAGTACGAGGTAAAACTGACACATTCGACGTAACAATAGGATGCGCACGGGATACAGCTTATACTTTGAACTGTGACCTTTCTGCCTATTGCGGACTATTGTTTTGCGTGTCGTCGTCGCACAGACTCGCAAGGAAGCGCCCGTGTGCGAAACTTCAACTGGCAATACAAACGGCCTGTTAAGCCGTTACGGTTAAATTGCACCGAAGTGCATGGCCAGACTCGAAACGCCCGCTTTAGGGTACCAGTAGCCTGGGTACCTACTTGGCTACCCGGAGGCTGGATGCATCGAGTCTCTCACACACACGCACACACACACACGCGCGCGCGCGTTCCTCTCCCAAACCGAGGATGGCTTAATGCATAGATGCACTCGCGGCCAACTGGAGAAGATTCACTGCGAGGACGACGGACACGCCGTGCAGCCAGGATTTACTCGAGAATCCCTCTGATAACTCACGAGTAAGCGGAGGAGAGAAGATCTCGTTAGATTTTTCAAAGTGAATTTTTATTAAAATATAGAATAACAGTCACGTGTTTATACATTTACAGAAATCGGTCTTAATTAATCTTCAGCGGTGCAATTGGCCGAATCTTTCCAATCGCAGACTTCCAAGTATTCATTGAAGTGCAGTCCATGAGGACACATGGACATGACTGGTTTTCCGGCGGAACACGTGAAGAAGAGGCTGCAGTTGGTGGGATGAGAAACGTGCGTTGCGTTTTCGGGATCCACAGCCGGACATTTCACACCTTCCGGAATATCGTCGTCGTCGTCGTCGACGCTGAAGGCCAGGACGACCAGACCCAAGAAGAAAAAGGCTGCGACGGCTGAGAGATAAAAGAAAACGAGTACAGTTTTGATGTGCTATAAAAATATAGTAATGACGTGTCAACTGAATTTTATTGCAGCCCGCAGGTGCACCGGTGGTGCAATCTGGCGAATGACTGATGCACCGATTATCGCGAGTCTCTAGGCAAAACTTACCTTTCATGTTGTCGTAATGTGAACTGAGCTTGTAGAGCAATAAGAAAATTTATTAACTGAATATCCCGCACACTGAAACTCCGCTTCTTATATACTGACGTCTAATCAGAAATTAAGATCCTTCGCTGATATCTTTGGAAATTGTCACTATCGCTATTGATAAGACTAGTCTCGGCTGGTAGATAGGGTAACGCGTTTCTTTCATTAAACTCTGACATGCTTTTTCGCTAGTCGCTGTAAATTCGTCATTTCTTTTTTTTTTCAATACCATGAAAAAAAGTGCACGAAAGAGTAAAGGCGCGAGAGGAAAAGGGGGAGTCGATGGGGTTAAAGAGGTTAAAGAGGTTGAGGTCAAAGGGAGTGAGGTTAAAATTGTGGATCTGTGTGTCACAGTGCGAGGCTGTGTGTGTTGCGTGTGTGAGTACGTGTGTGAGAGAGAGGGCTTCCCTTGACACTCGGACAATACGCGAGGCTGTCGAGTTCGGTCGCTGGTTATGGCGGGTTCACAATGCCTATTGTCGCTGCCACCCTGTGGTCGCGTGGAACGATGTGTGCCTCTGCAACGCCTCGACGTATAACGGGTGTTCGGGCCGATTGCAAGGACCGCGAGAGAGCTCATGATTTCCCATATAGAAAAGTACCACGTGGGAAAATAGATTTATTTTGAAATATAGCAATATGTAAAGATATATGTATATACGCGTAGATCCCGATATTGGCAATCGTAAGAAATTCTTGGAAAAATTTCGAAGAGATAATAAAAAAGGGAGTGAAGCGTGCGAGTTGGTGCTGATGTAATTCAAACGGGAGAAATTGGTCGCGGCTGTGTGGATTGTGCCTTATGTCTCTCTATGGCTAAAATGGCGTAGCACGTTAATATCTCAATTTTCTAGGGTGGCTTGGCTGCTGGGCATTTAGCAAAGGAGGTGGATCCACTCGCCATATTGGCACACACGCCGGCTGCGTTTTACGGCCGTGTTCAGCAATTTTGCATATTGAAGGCTGGGACTTTCCTGGCTGCACCTCCTTCGGGCAGTCTCTTTTATTTTTCTTCGACTGTTTTGTTGATTTTTTTTATTTTTTTATTTTTTTTTTTTGTACGATGAACGCGAAATTCCAGCCGGAAACGATTCGTCAATTTTCTGGTATTATTTGGTATCTTCGATTTACCGATAAATGATTCGAAAATGAACGTGACAGGATGGTGGCCGGAACACAGGAAACGATTATAATTGAATCGGTAGAGCGATAAGAATTCACTTTGACTAGATGCGCGAGTTCTCTACAACCCAAGCGAGAATTTCATAGGGGCTGAAACGTTATCCCTTCGAGGTCTCAGGGGATTTCATGTCCAGTTGAATTCTGAGAGAGGAGCAGCCTTAACTTATGGGTATGTCCTTTCGAGATTGCTATAGAGACCTTGCGGAGGGTTAAGGTTACCTTGAAATTCAAGACCCGAGAAAAAAGAGAATGAAGTTTCACCCGTTAAGATGCTCCCGAAACCGCTATTCACGTCACGGTATTAAAGTTTAAAATAAACTCAGAGATAAGCAGAGGAAGACTCCGAGGAACCTGAGGAGAGGCAGAAGATAGAAGAACGAAAGGTCGAAAGTAAAGGAGACGATAGATGGGCTAAGTCGAATGAGGGTTTCAAGAGGTTGAAGGGTGACAAATATAAGGGAGAAAAATAACGAAGGAGATGATGTGGCGTTGTCGCTGAGCCGAGCTGCTCTTGGGGAAGCTGCTCCACGGTCCTTTGTTTGACTTGGTACGTCGCCCGCGGCTCCGTAGCTCCGTAGCTCCGTAGCTCCGTAGCTTCTTAGCTCCTTAGCTCCGTGGCAATAGCCACAATACTAAGGAAGGGCCACGAGATACTATAGGATCGGAGATTGGTGGAAGGTAGAAGGTTAATTGAACGGGAACGTCGAGCAGCTACTAATTTTGGCTGGAGACCCGGTAGAATCGACTCAAACAGGAATCCTCCTATACCGACACGCTTCCCCAATTCACACGTCGCCAACGAAATCCTTTGTCACCAACGTATCCTCATAATCTCGTCCTTTCGCTCTTGAATTCTTCAATCCTTGTTCTTAAATTCCTTCGGTCTAAGGCCCTCGCTACCTTGCTTTACTTTTTGGAATAAAAAATTCATGTTCAAGAGAAATGAAAGAAAATCTAGAGGACGCCGTTTAAACTCCTTGGAGACGTCTTGTGGTCCGACAAACAGAAAGTGAACGAGTCCTGGGGGAGGACGCGACTCCAGGAGTCTGAGAGTTCAGGACACCCATGGGACAGAGAATCGCGCTTGCCAAAGCGCAGAAAGTTCCTGACCTGACCACTAGCCTCTAGCCACTCATCAGCTATTTATGAGCCGTCCTGGCGCAATATATTCAATAGAACGACTGTACGAAGAGTTAAGTCCCAAAGTCCTCTCGTTCGTTCTGACATTTGGCTAAACCCCCAATTATCCTTTATTCATATACGCAAAGAAAAATAAAGATTTTATTTCTAGAAGTCACGAGTCTTCTAGAGCCTGAACCACACGTCACGACAGCGCACGAATCTCATCGTCAGTGATAAAAAATGTTAATCTTCAAAGACACTGATTATTTTCATTCATCATCTCACATCGTGACGTAGCTCGCAGTCCTTACAGTTCCTGATATGAAATCCCCCACTAAGAGCACGAGCAGCCTCGAGCATCATCGCCGAACGTAAGTATTTCGCGAAAGATCGAGTTATAAATTAAACCCAAGTAATTTCGAAACTCCCTTCCGAGACGAGGATCGCGAGAGAAAAATGCCGAAGTTACAAGAGAGAACGAACAACGTTGGACAGTGTAGGAGAAGATGGAGCAAGCAGATGGCAGAATCCTGAGGAACCCCTAACCATCATCTTCCACGTAGAGTTCAGCTCGCTAGAGATCAAAGAGATCCATTAATATGATTATGAAAAGATGCATCCTTCATAATACAGAAGGACCAACCAAGAGAGTAAGGATCCTGTACCAGGACTCCGCATCTGATGCTGCGTCGCCTTTCTCAATGGCGTCCTTACTGGGTTCAAAATAGATCTTCCACGCGAAGGTATCCCCACGGCTGACCTACCTCAATCTTCCTCCTAGAGCATTCATCCCACGAGTAGAAGCCATTAAGCCCATATACATATCCACCCAGGTATACCCGCTACCCAGCTTCCTCACGCTAATCCTGGACATAAGGGATGAAAGCAGGGATGAAATTTCTTGAGATAAAAAAAAAGGTAGGCACACATATGAGCCAAAGGTCCGAACCGATGAACACGTGCCGAACGAATTAGTGAGAATCCAGGGTTTCGCGATCCCCTCGAGGCTGGCAGGAAACTTTCATCAGGATCAAGTTCGGCATGTGAAGGGCTCTTCTTGAATACGTATAGCTGGACCAGTCGATGCAAGGGATAAACGTGTAAACGAATCAGGCCAAGGAACTCGATAAACCATTTAAGTTCGAGTTACCAGGTCAAAGTCCAAGGTGAGTTCGGTATAGGATCCTTTTAAAAGATTGGTGACTCTGGCATTTTTTTAGGTTTTTATGGGACGCGTCTTCCCGATGATCAGCCGGCTGCACAGGGAACTGTGATATCGACGGAGATAAAAGATCCAGGAAGCTGCAAGCTACCTACATACTTCTGGCTGCCTGTACTATATTTCTCCGAGCTATCTATACCCGTATCCCGGTTTTTATTGAATAATTAAAAACGTCACTGGCAGAGACCGCCATTCGGAGCCTCCCCCCCCCCCCCGCCACCCTACTCGCTTGCTACCCTCTCGAACCAGCATCCCTCCGCCGGGTTGACGGCACTCGAGTGGGACCCCCTTGAAATTTGCATAGCTGCTTCACGATGGGAGCTTCCTTGAAATATGGGGTTTTATTATTTTGCGAAGTACTTTCCTGTTAAACGGGCACGGGACTGAATGGAGATGGGTAGACGCGTAACCTGCTGGCAAGCAGGAGTGTGAGTCGTGAAAGAGAGTCGAGTGGAGACGAAGAAGGCAATTTGTTCTAAAAGCCATATGTCTTCTGTTTCGAACGTGCGACAAAACAGATGATAAATTCCTTCATTGCAAACCCGGCTGCACTTTTAAAATTGCACGATACAGCGGCCGATGCGAAACTTCTGCTGCTTTGGATAATCTTAGGGAAAAAAAAAGAAAAACGTTTTCGATCTATATTTCTTTTTGGGGCTATTAGTATTTTTTATTGTATCTCTAAAAGGCTTATCTTATTACTAGGACTGTATCGTATTCTTTATTCGAAGAATAAAAGCGAACTGGAAGGATCGATGTAACCAAGCAACAACTGTTGCTCGTTATCGGCTTACGGAGAGCAAACAACCGTTCTTATTCTTTGCATTGTGACTTTTCATATTTCACTATTTCTCCCACTCTGCAGGAACTTGTCGGCTAAACCCGAACGACACACTTTCTCGGAGTCTAGAAAAATGGAAGAAACGAAACACGTGCTCCTGCCAATATGTAACATATTGGCTGACCAATACAACAAATAAAGCCTACCGTTCCTGTCGCCTATATAAAACAGTCTTTTGATAAAGCGATGGCCAAGGGACATGACGTTTATCCTATATGTCCTATACTATGTCCCCTTGTCAATATAGGGAATCCAAAAAAAAAGACCTTCAACAGTCTCCCTGCATCCGTTCCTCTCGAGAAGGGGAAGCATTCGACTGTCGGTCAAAGGTCAGAAAAAGAAAGAAAGTCAAAGCAAAGGGAAGACGAGCTCGTAGGAAAGAAGTTGACTGCTGTCCGAAGTGAGCTGAAGTTGCGAGTCGCAAATGGGCTAAATTCGTAAGGGATAACTTCGCTAGGGAATCATCCAAGGCGCAAGGGACTTGGGTTGGGTCTTCGCGAGGTGGGAAATACTCGAGGAACTCGTAAATCAACGGGTTCACTGGCGGCGGTTGGTACAGGTACAGCCGGTGCAATGATAATTTAACGATGTCATCCAACAACCTGAAGTTGCAGCCAGTGGGTTCGTTCCATGAGCCCAAACGAGTACAAATCTCCTCTAGACGGTCCGTGGATGCCTCTGCTGTCTCGGAGGTGTTCCACTGATAATATAAACTGATCTTCCAGAAGATGGTGGAAGCATGCAAGCTCGGTCGCACAGGATCTTAACGTCTCTGCAGGATGGATAATTGATCGTCGTGATTCATCTGGGATACGTCAATGCCAAAATCGAAAATGGCGTCTATGTTAATTTCAGAAACTTGTTTCTTGCTGCGGGGGAGGCGTAGTCCCCAGCCTCTACTGCAACTGCAACGGCACTCTGCATCTGCATCCTGTGCACGCGTACTAAAGAGGATATCACGACTCAGTGCAATGAGGCCTTTACGAGCCAAGTTGCAGCCGAACGACATACGCTGCTTAGACGAGCTTAGCGAGCTGCGAGCTGCGAGGCTCCTATTTACATTAATTTCCGATAATCGGACAGGGGGCTTTCCTCCACACCCTCTATTGCCACTGTTGCCACTGTTGCCACCATTGCCACTGCTCTCCTTATCCTAGGTACGGTCCTGGCTTCAGGGTCTCACAACGTCACTGGTCCAACTAACCCTCCTCCTCTCGATAGAAACAGCGTTCTCCCTCTGTGTCCTACTCGTTGAACTCGACGCGTAACACCATCAGCCACCTCCGCGACAAGCAGCTACCATCCACGAACACCTGGAAGCTCTTCAAGTTCCTCCATTTGCATACGCGATAACCTACGCCGCGACAATGCCGTCCGCGATCCTCGAATAAACCTCTCCGCCATTATTGTTCTCGCAGTCCCAGTTGTTGTCGGTTCTCGCGCGAGTCACAGTAATGGATATTGAGCGTAGCGCTTTGAAGATCTTAACCAACTCTCTTGGCGGGTCTAGCCAATCTCAGAGAACTCATGAATTCACTGAGCCGAATGCGAATGTCTAGGTCGTTACGATCGACCTTAGGGGGAGTTCACAGTTCAGGATTTTATAATACTTCATTAATGTATAGGTTAGATTAGGTTGCTGCTACAGCACGGAGAGTGATCTTTCGCTGGGTAGACCAGCGAGTAACGAAATTTCTCACGGGTGTCGGAGTATTTTTCACGGCCTCGTGGAGAAAATAATTTGGCGACAGATGCGCACCGAGTTTTCCGAGTCAGCCGAGCAGGAGTTACCGAAAACGAGAGAATTTTCGGATTAGTCCGGATTTTTATGATTGTCGAGACCGACGCTACCGTCAAGCCTGTAATTGAATTTTGAATGTATGGCTGAGAGTTTTAAACTTTGAAAGTTTACGGGTTAAGGAAGAATGGCAGATGAGCTATTTGGGATGCGTGTAAGACATCGAGGAAAAAGAGTCGGAAATTTAGTCCTCAGGGATGCCGTCTTCGATAAGTCCCAGCAGTTTCGCGTCGCTTCGTTGCGGGTGCAGCCAAGTACACACTCGATCTCCGATGTCTTTCTAACTTCTTTCTAGAAGAAATAAGAAACATTCCACGCGGCCTTCGCAGAAGCGCTTTGAAAATTGGAAAAGTTGTATGGAAATGCTGGAGAAAGTGGGTGACGCGGGAAGCGAGAAACAAGAATCCTCCTTCGCCTTTCGCTGGTCCAGCTACGTCAGGTAGGCTGTATACGTGCTGTACGTATACAAGTAACGCGTATACAGTTATACTATTATTCTGGGCCCATTCGCAACGTTCACCCCTTTCGCGCCGGGAAAACGACAAGAGAGCTAGAACCTTTTTTTTCTTCCTCAAGTTGCTAGAACTGGGGCTTCTAAGAGAATTACCAACGATTTCTTCGTCGACTTGGTCGATTCTTCTTTTAAGTGCCAAAGTCATCGGGTGACGCTATTCCAAGGAAGAACAGTGGAAAACAGACGCGGAAAAAGGGCGGATGATAAAGAAACATAGAAGAAAGTGGAAACTAGCTTTGTAGGCGAGGATGCTGAATTTGCTGGTGCTGAAGGTGATCTTGGAGGCGAGCGAAGGTGCTAGAGATACTGATGGTGGCGGCGGTGAAGTGAGCCGAGGATGGGGAGCAGGACGTAAAGATAAGGGCGCTACGTGAGCGACTCATTAAGGGATGCAAATTAACCAGCACCAGCGCCAAAGAACCTCCTGGCTCCCTTTGGGAGTTCGAAGCTGAGGAACCTGAGGAATCTGAGGAACCTGAGGACCCTAGACGAAACCACGAGGAGTATATGGAGGAACCCCTGTAGCTGTTCACCGGAACAACCCTCCTTGGTGGATAGCTTCGCGATCCTGGCAGGTTTACGAGGGAGCACCCAGCGACTCCTTCCACACCAGGATGGAGGTGTACCACGAGAGGCTACCGTGGGAGAGGATGTACTCCCGGATCTTCCACTTCCCGGACCAAGGCCATCTCAAAGGGGAAGCTACCCCCGACTCCCAGGGAGATACACGTCAGAAAGCAGCGACCCCACTCGAGCTTAACGTTGCAGAAGATACGACCAGTTCGGGAAGCCCCTTACAAATGACTGCTGTCTGGGTAGCTTCTGATTTATCAGAGCTTTTAGCGGATACGGAAACAACTAAAAAAATCGACCCCTGCATAGGAATATTGCAGGTGCCTGAATGTCATGAATGGGTACAGCTTCCAGCCCCTGGTACATTTTCACTGAGTTACTTTTAGCAAGTAAAATTGACGAGGGCTCGTTAATCCCAATGGGAAATGTCTACCCCAGTTCTGTCGTCACGATACACCTCCGACTAAGGATAATTCATCTAGATATTCCAGATCTACGGGAAATAATAATAAGCCCTGACGTCGAATGGAAGCTAATAACGCCGGAATGTGTTTAATGCTGACACGTTCCTTCGCAATTTGATTTCATTGGCTATTACTCCCCTTCCTTCCTCTATCGCCCCCTGGAGTCCCTATTCTTCGATCCTCGTTAGACCTTCCAGACGACCAACTATGCCCCCTGAGTACAGGAACGTCCTTAAACAGCATTAACGACCATTAACAGGATCATCCTGTCCAGGACCTTCAGGCCGTTATTGCTGTATCGAAATTCTTTGATCGCGACTACGCGCTCTGTCCTCTTCCGAAATCCTTATCATCCCAGCATCCAAACCCATCGTCCACGTCTCCTCCCAATCAGTCCAGATCACCGATAATTTTCCACATTGAAAACTAGCAGTCCCGTCTGCTGATTACCATTGCCGATCCCTTGGAATAAATTGGAATGACGTGAGGAGTATATCAAAACGTGCAGCAACGCGGGGACTGAGAAAGTAGAAATTGCTGCTAGGAACGTTGATGGAAAATGACATTATCTTTCGGCATAAGTCAGGTAGACAGGGGGTGATTCATAATTGCTTTAGTTAAGGGATGCGAGCTGGGCTTCGGGATATGGACGTTACACCATGACTGGCTGGCTGACTGGAGAGCAGGAGGGGAGGAGCAGGGGAGGAACAGGGGAGGAGCAGGGGAGGGCTGGCTTCGGTTCAGCAGCGTAGGGTGGCTATGAATTTAAATTTCTCTAATTAGGACGCGCGCGCACGTTACCCAGGGTGAACGGGAGGGAGGGGGGAGGATGAGAAAAAGATAGTACGACACCCCTGCTACCTTCTCTCACTCTCATTTCAGCTTTGTCCTGCTCCCTTCTATCCCCTGGCGAAAGATGGCCGTCCCTTACTGGGCGGAAAGCAGCCCCCGAAGTAACTCAAGTAAGAGGGGCTCACATTTGCCGCAGTTGACACCACCTGAGTCAGATTTGTTGCTTCTCACGTTCTAACCGAAATTTATTTGCCACTGTGGGTTAATTAACGCTCCGCTAAGAGAAGCGGAGGGGAGAGCCGCTAAGCGTGCGGAAGAGAATACAGGAGGACTAAGGGATGACGAAGATAAAAATCATTGACGTACGGTAAGGAGGACTTGGGGAAAAAAAAGCACCGAAGGAAATCGAAAGCTTGTTAGTGCGGTTTTTTTTCAGTGTGTGTGTGTGTGTGTGTGTCGAGTGTCTGCGGCTCGGTTGAAATCTCCGAGGAATTGCAAGAGGCCATTAGCGAAGGGGATGCTAAGTTACCGATTAAAAAAATCCTCCCCTCGCCCTGGCATACATTAGTCCCTCAGTTGGCTAAGTCTTAATTCTTTCTTTGTTATCTCTTTCCACTAACTCACGGGGTGGCACTGCGCCACAGGAAACGGAAAGCCGCGCCGAGTAACATTTTTCCTCGCCTTTGTCTCAAAAGATTAAAGGCTTAAAAACAGAGTCACACCCCGAGCCCTCCCCTTCGGTCGTCTCATCCACTCGTCCAACAGGGGTAGCAGTGGTACCACTGCCACCACGGTTACCATATCTGCCAGGGTGAAATAGCCAGACGCCTTCCGGGAGTTGCCAAAAATATGCAAACGAGAATAGTTTGAATATTTTTAAGTATCCCTTAAGATTCCACCAGCGCTTTCACCGCTATTCGTCGTCGATCGATTCGTTGGAAATTTTTTTTAACACGCGAATCGATGAGACCGATCGATTCCGAGAGAAAAATAATATCGATCAAAGTTCAAACTCGGCATCGAACTACTGCGTGGAAGCGTCGAGGCATCGATTTAACATTCAATTAAAATTAAACTATAGCCGAATTCATAAAAATGCGCTAATTAAAAGTATTGATTATCGGCACTGAAGGGGGGGGGGGGGAGGGGGGAGGTCCGAGGTTCGACGAGCTGGCTGGTCGGAGGGAGTAACGAGAACCTCGTACATCTGTTCATTAGGTAATGAACTTATTAAATCAGAGAGGCGCGGCACACCAAGCGAGCACCTATATCCGCGACTCCCTTGACTCCCTTGACTCCCTTGACTCCCTCCCATCCTGCCTTTCGTTTAATTACCTACTGAAAAGGTTAATTGTAATTGGAAATAATAACAGCCGAACCATTACCTAAGTAATTGCAATTACTCGCCGGCCAATCGTAGCCTATCCCCTTTCAAATCCTTGACGACGGATCACCTTCTTGGATTTCTCGAGTGTTACATGTTTTCTCGGTTTTTTAACTGACAATTCACAGTTACCTTTTGCGATAGCCGTATCTCTTGTTGACCCTCCGGTTGTACCTGATATTCCACTTACCGTCAATTTGGCAAAACACAGTACTGCAGCGAGATAATGAAAAGTATATAGCAGGGCGGGATTCCCACGGGATATTCCAGTGCCGAAATTTCGAGGCTGAATAGAGTCATAAAATTGAGGAAGCACGAGCATTAAAATCAGTGCTCGACTGGAGGCGCGTCCCGACGGCTTACGACGCTCAGCGAAAGGCACAACGGAATGAATTCGTAGATACCAACGGGGACTATATTCTGGTCCCCTTTAAGGAGGGAGTATGGCCTTCCTCGCGGGGCGCTCTGGGGGATGGAAGTGTATAAAGGGTTCGCAAAGTGACTCGAATTGCCGCACAGTCGACTTTACGAGTCGGAGTATTGCTAATATCAGAGCGTAAGAACGGGACCGACGTTATACGTCGTTCTGGCAGGCACCCCTGGAACCACCCCTGGAGCCACCCCTGGAGCCACCCTTCCAGCTTCACCAGACTCACCAGCCTCACCAGCCGAGACTCCTTAACCACTCGGGCAACCCTCCGCGACATTTTTAGTGGCCATCAAAAACCAGCGTCGGCTTAATTATGAGGGCAGAACCAGGAACCCCCCAGTCTCACTAACCATCACCGCCACCACCACCGCCACCACCACCTACCCAACCATTCAACATCCACAATTGGAAAATTCCCTTGAAATTTTCAGGAGACACCCTATACAAAATTGACGGTGTAAGTCCTCCTTAATATCAGTGCCTCGAAATTTACGTATTAATAGTAACATCGTTCTCGATGAAATTATACAAAAAGCACCCTTAATAAACTTTTTGCAATTTGACTAATCACACGCATCGACGTTCAACGGAAGCAGCAATCTGGCAATCGGAGAAGAGACCCAGCGAGGGCTTTCTATTCAATTCCCGAGAAGGGGATGATTTTACATTGCCGGCTAAACGTACATAAATAGCCATGTACTATACTATATGTATGCAAACCTATATAAATTCACCCTCGATTCTCACTGATTCCAAATATATATGAATTTGAATCGAGCAGGGTGTACATATCTGTCGCGAGGGAGGTTCGAGTGTGGAGGTGGAAGTGGAGGTGGAAGTGGAGGTGGACGATCCAAAGAGTGTGACGGAGAAACGGAGAAACGGAGAAACGGACAGACAGGAGACAAACGACTCCTCGCTAAGTGTCCGGGAGATGAGGGATCGTCTTTCGGCTGTCTGAACTAACACCCCTGGCGGACGCCTGCCTACTGCCTAACCTCCAGTCATCCAAGGCAGCATCCCAAGACGCCAAGATACGCTGGCAATATGACGTTGGCATTTTTATCAGGCATTCCAACCATTTTCCCAGAGTGGAAAACCAATGTGGAACTTGCATGCGCTTCCGCACTCTTATACTCGCTTACTATTCGTCTCTGTCTCTTTTTCTTCCTCCCCCTCTTTCGGCCACATCCTGCCCTCAGGTACGTATATCGTTATAGCGATATGCGCATATTATGAAACGGAAAGAAATGGCTTAGTTTCTCGCAGTACCGAAATTAGATTTCTTTCAGGAGGATGTTCCGAATATTCTGTCCTAGAAGAAGTCTCCGCTCTCTTATTTCCCATTCTTTGCCATTTCCATTCCTCCAGCTTTCCCCTTTCCTTTTCTTTATACTTTTCCATCCCCCTTTTCCTTACTCGGGATTCTCTCCTTGTCAGGATTTCTGCGTCCCCTGGGAAAGCCGCGACGTCGCGACGCGAAGCAGTGCGTTCCAACGACGCTATGCATATTTCACCAATCTTTATGGAATTTCGGGGCGGATTCACGAGCGACTCTCTTTTTCTACTTTCTTTTCATTTCTTTTATTCCGTTGACTTCGCTACCGCAGATATTCCTATTAACCCTTGTAAAGTTCCGATCGACTTCATGGATTGGCTGATCCTATAAATGTCGTAACGTTCCCAATCTAAAAGTCAGGTCGTCCTCTTGAGAACGTGGGAACCGTGTCTAACGACGACAACAACAACAACAACAACAGCCAGAACCACAGCTACAGCAGTTCTATCTCCTATAATTCTTTCACTCTTGAACTCCTTGACTCATCCACTGGAAATACGTTCCCGCGTCTCATCCTTTCTCCGCGATAATCGCGCTCTGCATTTTTCGCTCTACTTTACTACGTGCGACTTCGAAGTTTCACTCTAGACAATTGCAATTAACTCGAGCCTCTCAAAATTGGCCAAGAAGCTCGTAAAAAATATAAAAAAACGCTTTACCGCGTTCAAAGCATAGAAACGCAGATACGTATTTTCAAATGATTCGCAATTAAAGCGGACAAAGTCTTAATGGCTACGAGAGAAAGAAACTAGAGAGTTACAAAGCCACGGTGAGGCTGGCTACTTAATTGGTCCATTACATGTTCAGCTGACCTTTCTCACTGCACTTGACCCAGAGCAACCCGGAACAATTGGCCGGAACGATAAACGAAACTTCCTATAGGGAGAAATGAGATAGAAGACTGGATGGGTGGGTGAGTGAGTGAGTGAGTGAGTGAGTGAGTGAGTGAGTGAATGGCTGGAGAGAACGATTCGTCCACACCTACCTATATGCCTTCCATTCCGTTTGAAGCCCCCGAGGCAACGACAGTCTAGCGCGATCCCTATGAATGTTCAAGCTACGAACTCGATATGGAAATAAAGGACTTCCGAGCGATCCAGGAAATGCATACGATTCTCGTATCCCGATTCAACACGATTCGCTCGAGTATGACTGTATTGCTATTTCACTATTTTACTATTTTACTATTTTACTATTTTATTATCTTACCGAGCTTTAGTTTCGATTAAAGATAAAAAGCTATACACGCACTGGAAGGAATCTGTCTGCTCGCTCTATCTAAATGTATAGAATAGAATGTACCTGCCACCAGTCAACGGACGATAAGCCCAGATGAGTAAGGTTACGCGATCTTCACCAAAAAAAGAAGAAAAAGAAGAGGAAAAAAAACGTGGGAATTTTCTCATGCACGTGACGATCGTAAAAAGAGAATCGAGGAGAGGCAGAAGGTAATGAGGTGGGAATATAAAGAACGTAGAGAGGGAATGGTCGAGGGTCCAATGAAGAAGGTGGAGAAGGTGGAGAAGGTGGAGAAGGTGGAGAAGGTGGAGAAGGTGGAGAAGGTGGAGAAGGTGGAGAAGGTAGAAAAAGAAAAGCAAAGCAATGCCAGACCTCGCCTGTTAACTATCCTTCTGTGAGAACCTCCTATCTATGATAACATTAGATTTACATAACCGTAATCCTACTTAGAAGTAGATACCTAATTCCCTCGTACGTTTCCGTCCCTCCTCTCAATTTATATACATATGTGGATACGTGTTATGCTCTGACATCCCAGCAGCTTAACGGCCACCAATTTAGTACTAACCTCATTTTACTCGTAAAATTTAATATTATCACCTGCTCATCTTAACCTTAAGACAGTAGTTCATGGGAAATGTAAATGAATCAGTGATAATTTACTTAAAAAGTAATCATTTATTTACACGTGTACACTGGCTCAGTAAACACGTATCCAAAGTCCGTCGTATCTAAGGAGACATCACTTTTATTAATTTACGTATCGATCTTTTCCTTAGATACGAAGAACGTCGTCCTCTCGAAAATAAAATAATAAATTAATTAATTAATATAACAAAAAGAAAGTAGCAATAAAATATTGAGAATGGATATGTATGGCCTGTGAGCTCGTAACGATGCTTCTCTTCGGTTTTATCTTTGAAATGTAGGATGAGCAGCGCCATTACGTAAATAAGAATACGAAGATGAAGCAGACTCTCGTAGCACCGTTTCTGAGGAGTTTTAATCAGCAATCGGAAGAACATTTGTCAACTTTGACCCCAGTCAAATTGGAAGGCCTAAAGTCTCTTTGCGTAACTCGGATCAATGACTGTAAGTTCTCGGTATTGACAATGACAGACCGATCGTACCTCATTCGCTTGTATCCTTGATTTCAATAGATAAATAAACTCCGTGTTAATCTCACTGGCAGATAATCGCGATGAGCCTGACATTATCTTATTACTAATCTGAGCATCTTATTTCGATAGTATATCTAGAGTGTCGCACGAGAAATCAGTATACAATGATTTAGACACACGTGGACTGCGAGAGCACGTAACCTAATGACCTAAATGAGTATTAATCGCGGTCGCCGATTTTTCACGATCGGCGCAGCGAATATCAGTGAAATTAGGTGAATTCAATGATCGAGGTCAAGATCGATCCCTTTCAGAATCGCAATACCAAAGGTCGAACACGAATGATCGTAGTCGATCATAAGGAAGGGATCTACGATCACGATCTAGGATCCATAATTTCACGCTTCGAACGAGCGTATGAGAATATGAGGATCTTCACGGCTTTTACAATCATCTTGGATCCGAGTGGTAATTGGAAACCAATGGACCGGAATCTCCATGAAGGATCTCTTCGAGCCGATGACACTTCCGGTACCTCAAGAAGACTTGGTAGCAGCGGAAGCGCTTACCATCGGCGAAGCTTCTGCCGAAGATGACGAACTTTGGATGGGTTGCGCTTCACTTTTATTCTCCAAGGATCTGGTTTCCTTCTTTGTTGCCTTTTTGTAATTGTCCTTGAAGAAAACTGCTACCTCGTCGTTGGACGATTTGGATTCATCCTGTGACTCTTTTCCGTCTCTGTCCGCAGCTTCTTCGACCGGTTTCACGTCGTGTTGCTCAGTGCTTCTTTGAATGGTTATAAATTGGCCATTGGACTGAAGTAGGTCACTGGTCGCTGATCTGGACAGGTCGCCGTAGACCTCCTCGAGAGGCTGAGCCTGTGGCGGACCCTGAAGTTGAATTTGCCCGTTCTCTGGCTGTTCTATGGCTGCAAGGATATCCTGAAGGAGGCCGTTAGACAGAACCTGTTCGTGGCTGATATTTCCGTCGGAATTCGATGTTCCTAAACCACCGTCGGCTGGCTGGATCTGAAGAGAGTACGTTCCTCTGGAGCCTTGGATTTGGAAACCATCCGGGCCGGCTGCCGTCAGACCCTGAGCAAGTGCCAAAGCTTCGCTGCCCTCGTACGTTTTTAAGAATTGATTCCCGTCAACTTGTTCCGTTCCCAAATTTTTGGCCTGACCTAATCCTTGTGCCGTCAGCGCAGCTGTTAGAGCTTCCGCCGAGACCTGACCATTTCCGTCACTGAGGAAACTGCCTCCGAAATCGTAAGAGTTCAGCGATTGACCAGACGATGTGGAGAGAATGTTTGAGTAGTCGGAAGACGTTTGAATATGGTTCGTTGTTAAGGCTCCTGCTGCTGCTCCAGTCTGATCCGATAGTCCGTAACTTACTCCTATTGGATTTCCATAACTGTCCTTCAGATCATTCTTCTGCTGTTCGTGACTCTGCAGGTCAAGCTCGTTCACGGATGGCGGGGCGTACGCAGTTGACAATGAATTTGACTGTGAATTTATAGCTGACTGAGGATTAAGGGCTGGAATATTCAGTGCCGGACTCAAGGATGAACTGAGACTGTCAATATTCAGCGATCCTACAAGATTATTAGAGACACTGGAAGAGAGTGAACTTGACTGTGAGTAATCGTTGGAACCGGAAGTCTCAACATTCACATGATTTCCCAGATCCTTGATACTGAACGCATCATTGGACTTCTGAAAACCACAATCGTGAACAGGTCCTAAAGATAAGCCAGAAGGTGGTGCAGGTGAGCCATGTGTGGAAATGCTGTTTCCAATGTTATTGTACAAGTTTCCTCCAAAACCGGAAGTGGTGGAGATGAAGGAAGAAGCCGGTACGAAATTCGGTGCACCATAAGTGATAACCGGTGCTGGTGTATTGAAGTCGTTAAAAGACAACGGCGTCCCATAGTTCACGTTAGGAGCAGCCAAGGCAGAGTTCCAACTTAACGAGGCGCCATTGCCGAAGGAATTGCTGGAATCGAATGAATTTGCAAGAGACCCAGCGCTTCCGCTTGATTGGAAGGCTATCGGTGCACCCAGTGTTGGTAATTGTTGATCGAGAACCAGAGGTGGACCGAAATTCTTCGGCGGTGGTGGTGGCGGCGGTTTGTTAAACTCGACCTGAGGATGTCGAGGTACGAAACGATGCAAGGAGGTGAATAATGTCGGAGGGATGGGTTCCCTGAACTTTATAGCTGGACGAGTTCTAGGAGGAATCAAAGATGCCGTTAAAGATGGAGGTGGACCATGCTTCAGGGAATGATGCCTGTGATGATGATGTCCATGCTTTTGGTGTGAACTGCCGAATGAATTGGAAAAAGAATTGCCGAAGGCATTGCTGAAGGCGTGTGAGGAGCCACCACGAATGCCCTGAGAAGGTGAATAAGGTCCATTCTTTGAGTAGGAGGATGGAGGTGGCGCACCATAAGAATCGGTAGGTGGTGGAGGTGGTGGTAGGGGCAGAGAAGAATCTCCAAAATTAGTAAAGGCAGGAGCGTAACTTCCAAAACCTCCTCCGAAAGAAGAGGAACCAGAGAAGGAACCTGATACGGGTGGTCCATAAGTCTGGAGAGGTTGCTGGGTCAAAGGTAAAGCTATGCCGGCATTGGAGTGGAAGGAATGTGAGGAGCCTCCAAAGGAGGAGCTGCTACTGTCTGATATGGAAAGTCCGTGAAGATCGGAGCTTAAAGATCCTGAAGTAGGTACAAGCTTGAAGCCTACAGTCTTTACGATGGAAAGTCCTCCATCGTTGGGTGGACCGTACTGGGGCAAAGGTTGACTCTGTACATTGTTCTGATGAATAGATCCCGAAGAAGGTGGTCCATACTGATCACTTGGTATTGATCCGAGTCCTGCATTCGATGAAGTATACTGATCCTGAGAGTTCTCGTAATGCGGCAGAGGTGGAGGCGGCAGTCCGTTGCTTTCGGAGGATGCGGATGATTGGTGAACGGAAGTCTTGAGATCTTGAGCTTCTGAACTATGAATAGGTTCTCCATAGGAGTCACTAGGTATATTCGGTGAAGAATATTGAAGATTGTTCGATCCGGAACTGGAGTGCGATGAGCTGGAGTGGGAGCTTGACGACACAAAACTAGAGGAAGACGAAGAAGAGGATCCACCGTGGGAGAGGATACGCCCTTCGTCGGCCGGAGGACCATAACTATCTGACGGTGGTCCATACTGTTGATCAGGAGCTCCAACCAAACCGGCAATAGGTTGCCATCCGTCGTACTTAATATCAGGTGGCGTAGGAGGTGCTGGTACACCTGGGGGCGGTGGTGGTGGATGAGGTGGTCCATAAGAATCCCCAGGTGGCGAGGAGAACCTTGGTGGCTGTGCAGCTGGTGGCGGTGGACCATACTCATCCTGAGGTCCCGAAAAGTCAAAAGGAAGAGCTGCCGCTACATTTGGTGGACCATAGGCCTCGACAGATATCGGAATTGGCGGTCCATGACCTGGCTTGGACGGTCCGAATCTAGGAGGTGGTCCATACTGTGAAGAAGGAGGTGGACCGAAGCTTGGAGGTGGACCAAAACTTGGAGGTGGTCCGTACTGTGTTGATGGTGGTCTCGGCGGTCTGAACGAAGGTGGTGGTCCATATTGTTGCTTAGGAGGTCCATAATGAGGTTTTGGTGGACCATAGCTGAGCTTCGGTGGGCCGTAACTTTGCTTTGGCGGCGGCCCGTAATGTGGTTTTGGTTTGCGAGGTGGCGGCCCGTAGATAGCTGCGGGGTTGCCTAGTATTGGAGGGGCTGGTGGGGGAAGTTCGGGAGGTGGTGGCGGATATATCGGGGTCGGTCGCAGATCGCCTGTTAGTTCAGGTGGTCCATAAACCGGTGCGGGACCGTTAAAACTTCCACCAAAGGGTGCGCCATATTCTTGCGTCAAAGAAGGTGGTCCATACGAGTTGCTTATACGATCAGCAGCATCACCATCCTTTGAGTTTTCTCCAAGTTCATCCCGTTGTCCTGATCCTGACTGGACGTTGGAGGACGCCTTGTTCACCACCGCCAAGACATCCTGACCGACTAGTAGAGCACAGAGAAGCGCGACTGCCATCTAAAAAAACAAAATGTCCACTTAAAATAATACATTTAGCCACATCCACTACCGATTAATCATACTCTTATCTGATTCTCTCTCTCTCTCTTAATCCGACCTCTCAACCTCTCCCATCCTCTAGCCTTCGGTCCAATGACCTCCTGTCAAACTTGACATATGACGTCACTACTATGAAATTTAGTACCCAGAAGAACCCACCTCCACCGAGGAGGAGAAATTTGCAAATGGCCGAGATAAGAAACCTGCATATAAGGCCCCAACGCGTGCGTGCCAGCCGGCAGCGGAATTATAGCTACTCTCTCTCGGTCGGCGAATCCACATCTACGCGTGTAATAAACCAACCCAACCTAACATAAATACATAAATACATAGCCATATACGCAGGCAATACAAAAGCCATTGAGGATTCTAGCAACGAGAGGAAGCCCACGGGAGAGCAGCGCTCTAGGCAGGCCTTCTTTATTCCAAATAGCCAATACTCGCTCCCAGCTGAGGCCCCGAATTCCGAGCAGACTCCTGTCGACTAATTAGCTCGTTAGGCAAATTACGGACCCAGCAAGTCAGCTTAACAGCCGTGTGCACTCGGCTCGCCTGCAGGTGCGTCTTCTCCACGTACACGTATAGACAGTCAGACACTCGGCCATGTGCTTCTACGTATTCTAGCCGCCATTGCTCATTGTACATATCGGAGGCCGTGAGAATTTAAAATCCTCCTAGGAGGAACACGAGCTAACCCTATACGTGTATTCATATGTGTTATGTGAAAATTATGCAAAACCAACGTCATCCACTGCACGTTAAGTGAACCACCAATGTTACCCTGGGAAGCCAGTGTGCATTCCGGCGACTTCCGGCAGGAAAGGAGAGGGAACGAAATTCTTGACGATCACCAGTCGAATCCGAGGAAGTTCCGGAATCGCTAGAGGATAAAGGATAAGCGGCGACAGTCCCATGCAAGTTCGCCATCTGTCAAGGATGGGAGGAGGGAGGGGAGGGAGGGTTCAGCGAGGACGACAACGTGGGATAAAGTAGCACGTTGGCCGAGATGCAAGGCTAACATAATAAGCTGTACTTTCTCCAGGCGACCACGAGAAATTCCTACATGAGGCTGCTGCACGTCTCGATGATGCCTTCGAAGAAATTCTACGTCCACTTATTCGTTTCGAATTATCACAATCTACATATGACATACGGGCTTTAGCATAAATCTCAATGATCCTGCATACTAGACGGTGGTCTCGTTAAGGCCGTGCGTGTGTTTTAGGGAATTCGTGAAAATTCAAGTGTAATCAAAACTGATTATCAGAGACTGTAGAAACTATTCTCTCGACGACCCAGAGTAACCCGAGACTCTTATAATCGTAAGGCATGTGGATTCGAAGGTTGTACATTCGGAGGAAAGTGAAGGTGTAATCCTTACGGATTCTATCCTTAAAAGCCTCCTACGAATTGGTCGATCGTAAACGAGGCGATAAATTATGCTTCCAAGGCGAAGTGCCGCATAAATTTCTCGGGTTCTTGAATCTCAACGAGATTCAACGAGTCGGCCGGTTCTCGCCCTACCGAGTTACACATTTAGCCAGGATCTTCCACGTTGAGGGAAACTACCTGGGAGAGAGAGAGAGAGAGAGAGAGAGAGAGAAAGAGAGGAGGCTCGGGAGAAAAGGGATATAAGAGAGGGAAAAGAACAACTCAATTCCCAAGAGACCCGAATATAACGAGTGGCTAATAAAAACGACACAAACAATACGATCCAATGAAATCTATAATTCGACGTTATATAGACACGAACCGCGATTGTTCTTGCGAATAATTGTGAAAGTGATAGAGGCAAGTGGCCAATCGTATCGCAAAACATTCCGTCGTCGCCAGGAACTGGTTCGTGGTTCGACTAATTCTGCGGAATTCCGGAAAAGGAATTAGTGAGAAATTGAGTAAGAATGAAAACGGCTGGTGGAAGGAGTCTTGCGTGTTTCTTAGGTATAAGGTTCGAGGGTTACAACCTACTACTAAGTATACCTACAACCTACTAGGTAGTTAGACCTAGGACGTATTACGTAGCTCTTGCAGTAGCTCACTTGACTGGGTCAAACGCCTTCCTCATGCATAGTCATACGCTAATCACGGAGGACACGTGCATTATGCGATACGTTGCTTCTTATCGGGGATCAATTGCATTCGCAGTGCTGCAGCTATCAATTTCTTATTTTCTTCTCGAGGACGGAGAAAGAGACTGTCGAGTTATTAGCGTCACGAGAAAGCTTGTTAAATTGACATTTGGATATTTTTCTAATAATTTTTGTATCCACGTATAAAGTTTAATGGGCAACTTGTTTATACGTATTGAATCGGTAAAATATGAAATGGTAATCACAGAAAATTTGTCAAAATAGAATCGGTCACTGGGTACTGTATTATAGAATTCCTGATACCAGCGAGTAAGTTACCCGATAAGAACCTGGCAATTACTTAATCTCTGGTCAAGAATCAGTCGCTGGTTAATTATTGTAATTAATGCAGGGAAGCGTGTATAAAATCGTATGTCGTGCATTACTGCGTCACGTTCGCGCAGGGATTAATTATCCGAAGATTTATGAGAAAATGCGCTCACATTTAAAAAAGTTTTTTGACACGATCCTTTTTTTTGACGAATTATAAAAAAATGTAAGAAAGAGAGAGAATATTTATATGTAAAATTATATATAATGTATCCTTGCGTACGAATCAGTACCTACCTTAAACTTAGCCATGGCACTTGCTTATCTCGAATCCACACTACACTAAGTAAATCAATGAAATCCAAATCACTGTACGGTCCGATATAAATGAATACACCACACTCGGTAAATAATGTCTTCCTCGAGAAGATTTATCAGTCGTTATCGCGGTTCATCTGTCACGCACCATCTTGACGTCGTATCGTGCACTTTGGTCCCCTGCGCTTCACTCAAAAAATGTTGAGGCCCCCGAGTGGGCCCAGGTTATATAGACTCCGCGAGGGGACACGCGCCGTACAAGCTCCCATCGCTGCCAGCACAATCGCCGGGAGTAGGTTGGTGTACCTACCGACCGGGTCGTCCAGGTTGAGCCTAGAGTAGAGGAGGAACCGAGAGGAATGACGAATCGTGAGGAGTCTTCGGGAGTCACGAGGAACTAGGGGAAAGAGGAAGAAGGATAGAGAGAGAGAGAGAGAGAGAGAGAGAGTAAATGAGGTATTTAGTGCAGGATAGATATACATATATGT
Organism: Calameuta pallipes; assembly: GCA_030142375.1. NCBI lineage: Eukaryota > Metazoa > Arthropoda > Insecta > Hymenoptera > Cephidae > Calameuta > Calameuta pallipes. Next base: position 388,254 of record JARQSW010000535.1, read on the forward strand.
ATATGCTACCATGTATATGTGCATATGCTAGCATGGTGAAGAGCGAAGAGCAAAGAGGAGGCCTAAGCGAGTGGAAGAGCGGAGAGCAGCTTCTCCTCACACATCATTTAAAAATTCTGTTTGCAGAGAAAGTAGGCTACTCGAGTCACTCTTAGGCCGAAGATGCGCTCCGAAGGTAACCTTCGTGTCTTATCGAATCCATACGGCGAGACGCACGAGTGACGGTGGATTTTTCGAATGGCAAACAGAAGCCGTTTAGAGAGTGAAATTTCATCTTCGTGAAACTACGAAGGATCGCCGATGGAGATTCTACCTTGTTGGGGAATGTAGAAATGTACTTTTTAAAAAGCTGTAATTTCCAAAGGCTGAATGAAAAGGCGCGTGAGGCGAATAAGTGCTAGAAATAGGGAAATGGAAGGAGCCGTGTTATTCCGCCCTCAAGGCGCATATAGATTAGCTCAATAACGCAAGGCTAAACGGTAACCTTGATGGGGTTGGCTTTGCTACCAGGTCTTTGCATCCCGACGCCATTAGGAGTAACGAGACGCCTAAACAAAGTTGTTTCGGGATGCAAAATGCAAAACGGTATAGCCAGTTCGAAAATGGAAATTAATCGCTCGACCTGGGAAAAGCGGCGAGAAGTCGAGCCAAATAAAAACACTAAAGTAAAATCGATCTTCAGAAAAGACGCCTTTGAGCGTTAAATCTGCATTATATTTTTCCTGGGCTAAAAGAATCGGCTAGTTTATTCTTCCTCGTAATGGTAACCGGTATCGAATACGGTTTTACCTATAGAGAAAAATGTCGGTTATTTTACATATCTTAGAATTTATCTTCTACTCGAGTCCCTAACTCGATCCGCCTTGACTGTTCTCGTTGACCATAAGGGATAAACATTTTTCTTTTTTCTTATTTTATATTACGAGCACTTTCATGTCGCCCTTTAAGATTTCAAATCCGATCCCAGTCTCGTAATTTTACTCTCTAATCTCAATCCCAATCGCACACTCGTACGCCTCATCGATTCTTTCTCGGTCAAGGCAACATTCGTAGATACGTTTTTAGGATTTTAGGGTCACTGGGATTGGAATGTGCGCAGGTGCGGCAACATCTCATCGGCTGGTTAAACTTTCTTCTTTCTTTTCTCGCGTCTGAGGTCATCCGACACTCGACGCTTGGTAACCTCATACCGAATGTCATCTTTTTCATAAAATCGTTTAAGGATACTTCATACATTTATTTCAATATATTTTAACAAAAAATACTCCCATGGCTGCCAATCGATAACTGTAAACTCTAATCAGTAAATAATTATCGTACCACTTGCTTAAACGGATCTTACTGGTCTTTCTATTCCCATTCCTATTCCCTATATTCCTTGTCCACCTCGTTCCTAATCCTCTTCGTTTCTTTTTAAAAACACAGCGAAGATGGCAAAAAGTGAACTTTCGTAAGACTTCAGACGAGTAAGTACCAACTTGACGGATCGTAGGACGCAACACTCCGGAGTACAATGCAACGATGGGAATTTGATATTTCGAAGCGACTCGTGAACGCGCAACCCGCCTTCTGCTCCTGCCGCTCGTGTCGTAACTTCCAAGATGTAACCCAGGACTGGTTCCCGTATTTCCGTATCGGCCACAATTAGAATCATCAACCAACTTATTTCTTCAGTCTTCGTTATCCACTGGGAAAATTAGTCAATAGTCAGGATCCCAATTAAGGTATTCTTCCCAAGATCCTTCTTTCGAAATTACCGACTACCGTAAGAGTCACCTCAAGTGGAATCTACGTGAAAATTCAAGATTCGCCATTTCCCAGTTAATCCCTAACGAAACGCCGCACTTTCCTCTCGAGTCTTTCTCTCTTCGGTTTCGCCTTTATATCGACTACTAACTACGAGTACAATGACGCCAACGAGAAATTGGTTTGATGTCAGCTATTATCGGAGAAAGTTTACAACGTTCGTCGTTTAGTTAAGCTTTATCAGCTACGGCAATACGACGCTATTCTTACTTGTCTATCGAACCACATTTGCCGATCCTATCTAACTATATAACGTACTCTTTGAAATGTGTGAGTGTGTAAATTTTTAACAACGATATATATATATATATATAATAATTTTTGTCAACTTGATCTTATTCTTATGGCTCATTGACTTATGTCCAGCGGAAATGAAACTTCCTATATGATAAGGTGTCGTACTCTGTGATTGCGTAATAATTCTCCCGCTCCAAATAAGACACGTAACCTGCAATACATGCTGGTAATGTCCGTAACGAGGACGTAATTCTCTAGATCTTTATTAGCTCGATTTATCCCGGCTACGGCTCGGTGAGCTAAACTTTTTCATGCAGCCTAAACACGCCATCATTACACTATGTTGTATCCTATACATAACCATGCGTGCTTTTACTGTTTCCCATACGGTATTCCTTTTGTTAGCCGAAAACATCTTACTTTCCAGCGAAGATTTCACTTGCTCATTATGTTTCGTTAATTTTCCTTCCGAGAATTCTTTTCTCCCTCGAAACAGATAGAAAGCGAATGGAGCAACGGAGAATATTTAAATCGGCAAATACCCTAAAAGCTGAATAGCTATAGTTGAGAAATAACTAATTCACATGTTACGCAAAAATTTCACAGCAGGCTTGCGCAATTACGAAAACAATTGAATTGAGACGATTTTAATAACCCTTGCGTAATATTTTAAGAGCAATAAAAATAGTAACAAAAATTATTGCAAACCCTTAGGCCTCGGTAGACTAAACTTACTTGACCATAAACGAATGATTATCATTTAACGAGAAAGCTGCATAGCGAATGACACACGTGGTCCATATAGAGATTGGACACAAGGATCGTCCCATTGAAAATAAAAATTGCATATTTCCCGACTGAATCATGAGTCTCGATTCGCAGTTAATCTCAACCGGAAATAAAGTCCATACCGTATGACGTAACAGTAACCATAAATTTAATGCTGATCGTCAAACCGGAACCGGAACCGGGACTTGCAATTGAAACCACGCGCGTCAGAGTTTTCACCATGACTCCCAAGTCCCGAACCCGCATGATTCACCGGGTGAAATTATAATACGAATATTAGCCATTCGTCGCGTTACAAAACCTTTATAATTTGATCTGAAACCCGATAGAAGTTCTAAGTAAAAGCGAAAGGTTTACAAGAGGAGATAATCAAAGGTCAAAAACGGTCAATGATGGATGCCGCGTCGTAAATATACGTTTTCTCTTAAAAGCGACATCTGAAAACGTTGAAATTCCAGAAACCCATTGAAACAGCGCAACGGGCACCAACCTCTTTGAAAGATCCACGCGCGCGTTTGTCCTTTCCTTTTACTTCCCCCTTCGAAAACGACGCTCCCGAACGGTCTGTCAACCAGTCGAGAGTCAAGGGGTTTAACCACGGGTCATTAGCATAGATTCCAGGGAGTCCGTGAGCATCTTCACGGCCGTTCATCGGACTGCACTTTCTCCAGTAAGACTCCACGATAATCGTGAACGATCGTAAAGGATCGTGAACCATCGTGAGAGCCCAAGGCGCTCTTTTCCGGTTTGCCCTGGCACTGAACCGGCAATACTTTTACCACTGGAGAACAGACTGTCCCGGCCATGGTGAAGGCTACTCGACCTTGTCCTCGTGGACGAGTATACAGTCGCTCCAAGAGACACACATACACACAACTAGTACAGGTAGTACAAGTAGTACAGGTAGTACAGGTAGTACAGACTATCCCAGGAGGTCGGAATATACCTCAGGTACACCGGATCGTGCGTTACGAGGATCGGAGCAGAGCTGGGTCAGAGCAGGATACACGAAACAGCCATAGCGGCATAGGACCCTGTAGAATACATGGGGAGACACCCTGCACGAGAGCCGGCATAGTTATTATGCTGTACTATATGGTAGATGTATTACCGGTATCAGCAGGAGCTATTAGTAGCCACTTTGACAAGCGACTCGTAAATTTTCCGGTTTCCACTATTGTCCCCATTCTCGATCGAGCTGTCCGATGGGATGAGAGAACGTCGGGCACCTTCTGCCTGTCGAATAGACGAACATATATCTACGCAGCCCTTATACGGGCGACCGAGCGCGACACGCATCCTCCTTGGACGAGGCACGAGTCGGCCTGAAGTCTGGCTGAAGTCTCCTACTTTGCAAGACTGTATAGACGGGACGGGCGGCTATCGACTCCCGCAAGGCAGCGGGCGACACGAGCGGCTACGTAGCTGCTACCCTTAGTGGACTAAATCGGAATTGTAAATTCAGAGAGGATGGAAGACAGAGGAGATTGAATGGTAAGGAGAAGGAATATGGCGAGGGGACTATAGACGGTCGCTGGTGACTTATCGCTCGATGAAAAGAGAACCTTAGCCTCGAGGCTATTCCGAACGGAAGAAAGCGTCCTTGTCGGTTGAACTTGCGTTACGGTCCGAACGGAACGGTCGACCTGGTCAGCCTGGTCGTTGACCAACGCCAGACAGGAATAGCTACTTGGCTTAAGACTTATTTTCAAGATACGAAAGTCTAGTCGCTCGCGCGAAACGAATGCAAGTTGCACTTTCTATCAGGAACGAATCTTCCGGCTTGAAGACTGACATTACGAGTCCTACTTCCGGTTTTCCAGAGTCCCCCTTCTGCGATTCGTCGTCCGACGCTCTCGCTGGGAATTTCGCTCTTTGGTATCTTGGACCCCGAGAACGAAATGCCGGCTGGGATTATTAAGATACGTTTGAAATATGCGGTTACATAGAAACGGACGATCCGTCGTGTTTGCTGCGTTTCCCCCGGGTAAACTGAATTCTCGAAATGCGCGACGCCCGTGCTATTTCATATGAAAATATCAAGGAAGCCGAACCACCTAACGGAGACGGGGAGACGTCACGTAGGACGTCCGTAGTCGCCGGCTACTTCGCGGCATTTAAGAAATCTTCGAGCGTATCTACGGAATTGCATATTAGAGAAACTTTGTCGCTTTAACGATAAAAGATCACGTGGGGAAACGTGAATGCGTGTCGCGTCGCTCGAGAGCGAAGACGCGTAAAGTTAAACGAAATATCCATATACATACGTATGCGCCGATATTACGGGCTCCTCGTCCTTAGCTTTTTCCTTGTAAAATCTAATCGAATCTCTGAGCTGCCCCACGAGACCGTAACGAATCGCCGGCGTCCAATGACGTCTCCTGGCGTTTCTCGTGGATTCACCCTTTAGAGAGAAACGACCCCAGGAGAGAATACGTGTAGTCGACGGTAGCGAAGCCACGAAGCCCCGTCGCGACGCTTCACTAGCTGTACGCGCGATTATAAATTGTAATGTAGATCGCAACGCCTGAATATGCATGGGGCGCGTATGGTACACAGAATTTATGACGGAGGCCGTGTTTCATGATCTCGTCGAGATACGGGCAGAGTCTCCTCTAGCTACGGCACTTACATGACCGAGTATGCCTCCGTAAGATTGATTGACCGACAGAATTACAAGCGGACACTTTCTGATATTGGATTCTACGATCCTAACCTCTGTTTCTTTTCTTCTTTGAACCTCGTACTTCGAAATGCAGATCACGCGGCTGGACGACGTACGATCGGGGCATTTTAAAGCGTTCGCTTCCTTTTAAAATATGACTTTGAATAAGTCCGATGCAAGACCAGATGGTCTACCTGGTCTGATATATTCGTTAAATGTCTCTAATTTAATGCGCGTTCTCAAAGTTTGGCACCTACGTAGCTTTCTTTTGCTTGATCCGCCGATCGTGTCGCATGGATGTGTATCGTTTCGTACTCGGAGTTACTCCTTCCTCGTGCGTGGACCACTTTCTTATTGGTGAGGTGAGCTCTGGCTTCAGAGGTCTCTGACATACTGCCCGAGGCCCTTTCGTGACCCACATACGTCCCACATGTTCCAAATAATTGACGATTCTTCCTGGCCAGAAGCATTACGTTCCTCCTTTCGTTTGAGCAAAAATTAAATAACAGGGAAGATTGGCTCCGTGTATGTAGATAGTAGGTATACGTAGACACGTACAATTAGGAAGAATATTACAAGCGTATCGAGAAAATTGATAAGATAAGGAATTTCGAAATATTGAATTATTTAATAATCACGTGTGATAGGTGTGTCGTATCTAATAATCAAATACTCAACGCGGATGCGTGGGTAAGTATAACGATTTGCATAACAGCTTAGCACAACGAGGTGAGAACTGTGGTGAGCCAAAGATTAAAGATGAAAGATAAAAGATAAAAGATAAAAGATAAAGAGGAAGTGTCTTTCACGAGCATTGTCTCCTTGTTCGACCGCAACGTTGATCGACAGATTAGCCGTCAGCACGAATATGACGACGTTCATCATGGGGAGAAAGTGACGGAAAGTATCAGGAATAAGTTTATATTATTATTATTATCCGTTTTCTTATCCGTTCTTTTCAGTACGTATGACGTAGCACAGAATCGGATAACGAACGACCGAACGACGCGTGATGAATGTCGAACGTGTAGAATGAGCGTTATCAATGTATTTTGAGAAACGATTAATTTTCTTATCGCTAAAAATTCTCTTTTCTTTCTTCGAGCGGGAAATTGTTTCGAAATTCTTTTCGAGCTAGTCTCCTGAATTCGTCAGAGTCGAATTTCCCGGGTCGTTCAAATCGAAGCACGGACCTTCCCATGGAATTCCATAGCCGTTCGGCTCCTGAGCTAAAATAAAACTATTACTCTATCAAGTGTATCCTCGGCAGCATCTTTCACTTGGCAGAAAGGGATGAAAATCAGGAAGTCCCGAGCGCACTCGAGATACCAAAGATTCCTTCAGAGATTGCCGAGGAAATTTCACTCCGATTGACGAACTCGAACATCGTCTTGTCTTATATATTTTTCTTCTCCTATATCCCTTTGTCCGATACGCCTCGCGTCCTGTAAGGTTAGCTGGGAGGGCAGCCTGACAGCCGAGAATCGGTTGGGCTTGAACTACAGCCCTTAGAAAACCCTTAGACGCGCCCTTGAAAAACAGTCAGACACCGACTCGCCCGAGTCAACGGTATCCCCGATTACTATAAAACTCTCCGGACTCAAATAGGAAACCTGAAGCTTAATGCCTCGGCGAGTGTCGGAATTCAGCAGCCCTCAGATCCTCGAGGATTTTTATTTTCACTCCTGCTCCACCCTTTTCACTTACTCCTTTTACTCTTCTATAAAGTTCGCGAGCGAACAGTATCCTGGATTCCTCTTATTTTCTACCTTTTCATTGACTTCCTCGACATGGCTTTTACTCGTCTCTCCGTCTCCGTCCCAGTCAGCTTTTTTATTTGTCTTCTCTCTTTTGGCGTTGCTATCGGAACGTGTGTCGTCGCGTCACGCTAAATTACGGGGAAATCGTTTAATCGGTATATCCAATATTAAGGTCAATTCGAAACTTTTTCCCTCCATGTGGATACGGTACCGGCCGGTCTCGTGCACCTAGGCTGGATATTTCGGTGAAAATAAAAAGAAAGTCACCATAGGAGAATTTCGTGCGTTAAATTCGGTGCGTATGCGAATTAAGCAAATTTGGCAAATGTGTGTCAACGTGACCCGAGTCTCCCCCGGCATTCGCATGAATATGATAATTGGCAAAGAGTCTCCTTACGCGGATTCGTTAGGAGTCATTGTGCGAGCCAATCGTCGAGTCACGTTCGACAAGATTCGATGACGGATCATTATTATCCTCAGTAAGTCACAGATCATTGATATTTATAATTCCCATAGAAATTTCGTCATTCGTAAGTAGAATGACATCTTTTGATCTGTCACGAAGAAAGTTTATCTCCCTAAATAGTTAAAAAGATCCTCCTCCTCAAGAGTGGAGAAAACACATGTCCTCCTTTCCTTCCTAAATTCTTCGTACACGCCCAATTTCTTTAACTGGAGTCATTAAATTTTTTTTTTTTTTCCAAGACATTAAAACTAATCGAAAAGATATATAGCTTAGAGAGGAGGATATCGAAAGCTATGTATCCGCGTGCGCGGTGTATAATTTGGAAAAATTAAAAAAAAAAATTGTACCCACGTTTAATTAATTCTAATCGCGTTCTCGGGCACAGCTTGCAAACAACAAGCAAAGTTATTGTACCGAAATACGTGCTCACGGGAAGGACAATAAAATTTGCATAAATCGTTCTGGCCACTGGACGAACGAATGAACGAGCGAGAGGGCGTACTTTATAGGAAGATCGGGCAGAGGGAGAGAGAGAGAGAGAGAGAGAAAAAAAAAACAAGAAGCTTAACTGATCGCGAGTAACGTATAGGATGTAAGATGATGTAGAACAATGAAGTAACGATGTACCAGAAAACTGTCTGCCACGAAGCAATAAAAAGGCCAAAAATTCTTATGCCAGTCATATAGCGCCTGTTGAGGTTTCAAGCAAATTGTGAGAATCTATTTCCATACTGTAGTCAAGAGCCGCGGAAAGCTGATTTTTATTTACGAACTATTTGCACTGGTGCGATTTATGACGTGAATCGGAAAACTATAGAGAATGTTGGCATATCCGAGTCAAAGGGTTGGGAGGCGGATAGATGGGTATAGGCACCACCAAGGCAGCAGTTCTGCTAGGCTGCCAGATCTACGACTGGAGCTGGAGCTATAACCTAGGAACGGAGACACGGAGAACGAAGGCGGCCACAAAACAGGCATTCAGGCAGCAAGTCAGGCACACAGGCCACAGCAACTGCCACACAGCAGACACCGAGTGACTGCACGCTGTTCGGCCTGGCCCGACTCCAAATCTACTCCATTCTACAAGCTTTTTCTATTTTACCCCCTTATTTTTCCGTTCGGCTGATTTATCGCTTTATTGCTCGCTGCTACCCCGAAATCCCTTCGTTCCAGCCACCGCGTCTCTGGACCACCTTTCGTCGCTCCTCGACATAGCGCGATACCTCCTGATGCTTTCTCTCATATTTCAGGATAGATGAAGATCTTTGGATAGAGGAATAAAGGCGAGTTCATTCGGCACCAAGACTGTGAACAGGAAACACGATGACGCGATAGGAATAAGGGTTCAGCTCGAACTAAGGGCACGCACTGGGCAATCACACTTTCTGAGTTATTCGAATAATTTCTAGAACATGCATCATAGCTCGAAATACCTCGAATTCTCCAGGCGCCGAACGTGCGTTACGTAGTCGAGTGAATGTTGGTAGAACTGTTACCCTTCACTTGCTACCACCCTCGATCGTATATCTTAATAATAAACTCACGTTATCCCTCTTAGGGTTAAGTCTCGAACGACCCCCGTACAATGCTGGTACCGTCATAGGCCTAAAAGTACAAGTACGATCCGTCCGAGGACAATTAACGCATAATTAGTTCTCAATCAAAATTCAGACTCTCTTCTAGTGGTACATGCAGTCGAAGAAAACGGGGATTCCCCTTCGTATCTAAACGTCAGTCATACACACTTTTGGTGATTCCCACAAAGAAATGAAGTGTCGCATCAAGTACCCAAGGAAAACTCGGGGAATATGGAACGCTCGAGGTGGATGGACCTGAGCTACGGAATGAGGATGCATTTCCCAGGAATACGTTTAGGAGAAGCCATCTCTGGCGAAGGATATCCAAACGCGTAGGCGAATCGAGCAGACGGCTGAGAGACACGACGACTTCCTTGGATATTCGCCAAAGGCGAAACGACTACGGCGACGACGGCGACGACGACGACGACGACCAATCCCGAGCGATACACCTAAACCATGTGGTATCGTATAAGTCCGTGTGTGCATAATGGAGACGTGTATGTCAGCTCCTGAACTTTCAGAATCCGCTGCGCTGTCAGACTAGCTACCCCCCCTCCGCCCTTTGCAGATATTCGTAAAACATCGGAGAACCCTTAAATCAAAACCTGCAATAAAGTGCAGACTGTTTCCTACTCGTTCGAGTAAAGGACGTACGATCGCACGAACTGGCTACTGAAGAGGCACTGAGGATCGTCCGGAAGAAGCGAATCCGCAGAGACGGGGAGCTGGTGGTCCCGTGCCAGAATTTACTTAGAAAATTGGAAAGACCGTCAGTAGAGACACGAGGTTAAACATTGAATATCTATTTTCTTGCTATCTTGCATAAAATTGTCTTGCGCGCTCCTCGAAAACGTCTTTCAGACTTCCGTGCATGGGAACATTCAGACAGTGAAATTTCATCTGGCAGATTCTCGACCTCGTTTGGTATGCGCTTTCCGCACTCGGTTAATTTCATGTTGTACAATTCTACTAGGAGAATTTCGTATTACCTGAAACGCGTGATAACTCACCGACTATGCCTTCGTGATAATTCCTGTATTCTTCTCATAGTTTATATTCTTTTTGGAAGAATTGACATCGAGCTAAAACAGTTTGAGAATATCTAAAGAATCAATGTGAAACTAGATAGAGTGACTGTATCGTAACGATATCAGTTTGAATACGGATATGGATATAAATGACCCTCGTATTTTCACTATGAAAATTCTCCCATAAATCTGCTTTCCTATTAAGCCGTTTATAGATAATAAAGGAAAATACCGGTGCGCCATCGTTGCTTATGCGGGTTGCATAAAATGTTGATACATTAACCAGTAAAATGATCCGGGTAGAGGAAAATACGTCTATGCCAAGAGTGCAGGGAAATCTATAACGATAATCCCGACTTTTTAATGGCTAAGATAATCTAGGCTTTCAGTAAAATACTTTCCTAGAGCCGTAATACCTTCGTACTTTTATTACATCATTTTTATCCTCCAGCAAAGATACCGCGTATAAACCTCGTTTCTTCATCCGTCGTGCAACAACTCAAATCTGTAATCCAACATGTAAATACAAAATGGCGCTTGCCGACTGGCATACTTACCGTTACGCTCCACACACCGATCAGCACTGATTAAGGATTCCGCATTGCCAACCTAGGAAACGACGACGACGACCTGCGAGCTGCGAACTGACTGCAACCATACACGCTCTTACGGTCATACCTTTTCCTTTCATCCATTTCTCTTTCGTTAGCGTGCGTAACGCGTAAAGGTTCGGTGCATTAAAAAAATGCCAGATCCTTCCTAAACTCGAGAGGCTGAATCTCTAATGCCGATTTATTTATTAATCCACTGTTCGCTTTGCGCACTAGTCTCCTTGATTAATTTAAATCTTTACTGGTCCATCCATTGTACATTAATTATATGCATATTATTTCGTAGCTCCGATCCGTGAAGAGTCTACTGACATAAGAAGGAATTAAAAAAAAAAGGGTGTAGAGTACAAAAAAAGGTTGTCGAAGGTATCACGATTATCTGTAAGATAACTGTCTATATTTATCGATCGTTATTTGTGAATCGCGACGCATGCAGCAAGAACATATGTATAATATAGGCGCGATGCGAGAATCAAGGAGAAAAGTGTACAAACCTGAACAGCACGTGAGCGGTGGCCACCGTATATAAGGGTAACGCATTCATGTATTCGAGCCTCTGAAAACAGTTTTTTTTCTTTTGAGACATGCGTCATGGCCGCGATGAAAAATACTGATTATCAAAATTGAGGGTAATTTCGAGCATAATAAATAACCTTATGAATGGCGGTCGAGATATAAATAAATTAACAATAAGCATGAGCAGATACATATTTTTTTTTGAGTATGCAATAATCGAAATGTTAGGTTAACGCGAAAAAGAAGATCGTCTCGAGGATCGTTTTAACTGGCGTGCGAAAAATCGTGCAAAACGAGTCTCACCTCTCTGATGACCTTGCAACCCTTAACATTGCCGATCTGCGAGAAAAGGGCGCAGAGTAGATCCTCCGATACGCTGTGGTCCAGATTTCCAACGTATCTAAATACGCAGATGGAAATTATGATGAAAAATAACTGTACCAGCGTAAGTGCAGTGTATGAGCTTCCTGTAGTGTACTCAAATCTTTGAATTCTAGAAGGAAAACATGGGAGTGATAGAAATTGATAAAGATGGGATAAATTATAAAGGGAGCGATAAAACTAAATAGGTAAATACAGTAGAGAGACTCTATCTAAAATTAGCACACGCATCGCTCACTGAGTAACCTAGAGAGCTTAGAAATGCTGAAGACACAAGACGTAGGATGACTTCGCGATCGGTAACGGAAGAGACGGAAGACATGTGTCAGAATGGCAGTACTGATAAGCAGAATTCAAGATATCTTAAAGGTATCATTAGAAACAAGAGAGAGAGAGAGAGCTACAGAATCAAATGCAGGTGATCAGTGAGAGTAAAATATTGACGAGGAAGAGAAAGGTGGGAAACAAATGAGAAATAGCGTCGACGAAACCGAATAAAGTACTCACAGGGTCTTGGGCGCGATTTCATCCGACATCTTGGCCACTGGCAGCACTACGATGCACTGGGATTTAAAGCGCTTACATTCGTGCCTGTTACATAAAGTAATTTTATTTAAATACACCTTTGTGTGCGCTGGCCAGAATGCAAGCAGCTTAAAGTGCATAACGATGGATCAGGGGCTGAAAGGGAGTGTCTACGTTTATAGGTGGATCAAGAGAACGAAGAGAGAAGAGAGAACTGGACGAGAGGAGAAACTATGCTTACTTAATGAGAAAGAAAGAGAACGAAGAAGAATAACTAGAATTAGGGGGGGACGTCAGAGGAGAGTGACCGAAGACCGACTGAGCCCGAGTTTCTAAAAATTTCCGCGAGATGGAACGTTCGTCGGCGTCTTATTCAGTGAGTTAAAAACGTAAATATTCGCGTGGAGCTGCGTCGAAAGCGTAAAGCATGGCGAAAAGTGAGTCCGGTAATTACGATAAATCATCGTGAAATTCACATAAGCTGACGGCTCTCGTAAGTTCACGAGACCCCGCACGCAAAATGCAAATGTTCTTAACCCTCAGTCCTAACCTACCGACTACACCCACTACCCAGCCATGCCCACCTATTCGCCTAGCAGCACTTTCATCCTTGGGCAATATCGTGGAAGGTAAGACCTATAAGGGTTGCCCCGCAATTAATTAGCGTTTCGTGATAGCCGTGCATGTGCCGAAGCATTTTTTTAATATAGACTCGCTAAATAACGCGCGCGATAAGCTAACACCATTCGACAATACCAACCTCCTTCCTTGGACACGTAATGCAACTCTGTGTAACCTCCAGGTACAATCTTAAGAACTTTACTTCTCAAAGGGAGTCCTAAGAGTCCTTACGAGCGACGGCAGACGATTATAGATCTCACGTGCTGCAGCCTTCTTTTCTAATCGGTTAATCTACCAAACGAAATCTCTTCTCGTGTACTACTGTAAATCGCTTGCTTATGGATTCCAGATTCTTATGTAAAAAACGATTAGTAGGCATTTAGAAGAATACAGCCTTTTATTAAAATATTCTCGTGCAACGCTAAGAAGATCGCAATCAATATTCACTCTTTTATAGCGAGCTTCTTCCTTATTATAGAAAAACATTCATTGTTCGTAGTACCCTCTTTCTTTATCATTTTTTATGAGGGATTAAGATAAATATTAGACCATTAATAACATAATTTCTTAATACTCTATCTGGTGTATAACTCTAAGGCTGAAAAAAGGCGATTTACGCTAAAAATCCATTTTTTTGTTTGATTATTTTTACAACACGATGCTCCGTAAATCATACTTTCATTATCAGAATGATAATCTTGAGATAAAATAGTCACTGTACAGTGAGTTTCGTTTATCGCGCACTAAGTTCTCACTTTAACTGGGACACTTTCGCACTCAGAAATTTGTTGAACGCTTCCACGTAAACCCAGCTTAAGCTCTAAGAAATTATTTTTCGGCGTGGATCACGATTTACGGTAAACAAAGCCAGAAGTTGGTGGTGGTCCCACTGTATTATTCGTGATAGGTGCGGTTGGATCCATTCCTATAGGACTGGACAATGCAGATGCTGCAAGAGACTCCGTCGTGTTTGACGTTGAAGGGCTGGGAGTTGTCGACTGTGAAGGGGATGACCTTTCGATGGTCATGGTTTGTGGAGGCAGTTGTGCATCTGCTTGAATACCCATTGAGCCATAAATCTCTTTTAGTATCATCAGCATTGTGTCCTCAGACTCCCTGAAATCGAAACATTATATTTGACACAAACATATTTCAGAAAAAAACAAAAAAAAAATATGAAAAAGAACAATGCATACCAGTAACATACATGACTGGTCAAAGTGAAAATATATTCATTGATTGACTCAAAAGGCGCTTCCTGGAGAACGTAATCGATCCTGCGACCTCCATTGAGTTTGCCTATCTTAATATCAGCTCCACCATCGTCGTTAGCCTGCTGTTCAGATTCAGTTGGACTGTTCTGTAGTTGTTCTTCAACTACTTTATCTATTTCTCTTTCGAGGGCTTGATTATCTGACTTATGAAACATGGCTAACTGATACACAGAGTTCCACGTGGTCCTTACAGAATCCAGTAGTTTCTGCTTTAAATCTGTTCCAACTCGTACCATTGTTTCCTTTAGTTCTGTAGAAAAAGAAAAGCAAAGATTCATATGATTTCGATATTTCATTACGGTTCCAATATTATTTGTATACCAACTTACCTAAGTGCATTCGTTTCCTCCCTTTATGGTGCGGAATTAGCATAGGCCTATAGTTACTTGCTTGAGGATCAATCAATGCTTCAATCCTATAAGCGACAGGATCAAATGGATGGAAGATGTTGAAGAATGCAGGACAGGTAGGCAAAGCAAAATCTTCTCCAAGAGTATCGATGCCTCGAACAGTAACAAACATGCCAATTGGACTACCCAATGCAAAGAAGGCTTTGGGATGAAAATTCAGTTCCGGATAATGAATGTAAGGTTGACCAGTACCAGCAGCTCCCATGACATAACTAATTTTTTTACTGAGACGTCGTTTCAGTACTGGGACGGGGGTAGATTTCTTGGATTCTAAATTATCCTCTTTCTGAAGTTTAAGGAATTATATAAATAAGTTAGAATTTGTGATAGGAAATCAAAAGATGTTATTCGATACATACAGATCCTTTCTCACTGGCATTGGCATCTCCATCACTTTGTTCTTCTGGAATCTCTTCGTCAGGAGGTTTTTGATGACAAAGAAGGTCAAAGATTATTAAACTTCCCAGGGAATGACCACCTAAATAAACTCCACCCTGAAATTCTGGATTTCTTTCCTTGAAGAGACCATACAATCTGTTCAATTCGGTACCAACTGTCTGCATGATTGTCTGACAGTATATAGGACTAGTGTAAAACAGTATATCCAGAAGAGTGTCATTGGTAAAGTGACGTAATTTAGGAATGCTTTTCAAGGTTATGGCTTGAAGTTTCTTATCTATCCCAGTGTCTTCAGAATGAAGAGTCGTATGCCAAGATACTGGTAGAACTTCTATCTTGTTTACAACTCCATGTTCACTAGCAGTTCGATAATGAGATTGCACCAGTTGAAGAGATATACTCCTGAATTCGTCAACTATTTAAAGAAAAAGTTTATTAACTCAATAATCGGGATCAATAGGTCACTGAAATTGTTAACAATCCACAATGTGGTGAATCACTTATTGTTAGACACTAACCTACTTCTTCGACGCTTCTAAACTTCAAGTCGCACACACTGCCGATACCATGAACTAGGAACAGAAGATGATCCACCTTCTCAGGTTCACCCTCATCAATATTAAATTCACTAACGCCTCTCTTAACAACCCTTGGTCTGCTGGATGCACCCTGTAAATATGTACTGTCCTCTGAACCCTGGAGAAATCAGGATTCGAACAGAACCATGCGTGCATTACTTCAAATCGTGTATGAGCAGTGTTATGTGAAATAAATAATAGGGTAGTGTAGAAAAATGTGTGTATGATAGTCAATAAAGCCAATCGAAATTTACACAAAATTGTATAAGGATTAAACATGTACGTGCAGGTGCAATAAAGCTTTGATGACTTACAGCGCTGTTACCCCAGGATGTTGCTAATTCAGGTGAACCTGCCTGAAGATAATGTCCCTGGACAGTTGCACTGTGGAAAATAATGTATTCGCCATTGTTCAGTTCAACTCTTTTGTTCCAACTATCCGTTAGGCAACACTGCTTGTATTCTTCCTCTAATCTGGCTGCTGTGCTCTCCTCGTATGGAACGTATCGAGATTCAGAAGGTCCTTTATAAAACCATGAACATCTTCTAACCTCTCCAGGACTTCCTGACCAATAGACTGGCTTTCTTTCTCTTCTTAAAATGTTAACGTCGTATCGACCACCGTCAGTAGCTACTGTAGTTTCTGGTGTGATTTCAGTAGAGTTATGCACCTCTTCCAGGTTGAGACTGTCTTGCATAGAAAATGGAAGCCATAGAACCTTATTCTCCACCATCCTCCGATGAAACCAATGAAGATACACTGGTCTGTATTGCATTCTTTTTTCAGCTGTTCCTGCTGCCTATAACGACAATAATCATTCATTAACAGTCTTTAAGGCTAATTGATAAAATATAAGGTATTCCAAAATATACATCATGATGAATTAGAAGCAATAAGGACCGGATTAGCGTCTTTGAACACTATCTTCAATATCATCAGGAGTTTCATAGTTCTTACCAGGTTCTGCAAACTAGGCGGAATAGTATCTGGACTCGTGCGACCCAGAGGACTTGCGGACATCTGAACTGGATTCAATGTGGCTGATCCCGACGGCTCCGGGGCTGCTGCTGTCATAGGAGGTGTCGGTGGGGCAATGTATCCGCCACTGTTCCCCACGAGGAATCCTGATTCACTTGTTGATTGATCCTTACTAATTAGATTTTGATTCGATGCAAATTGTGTAGGATCATAAAATGTTGGCGCACATTGGATTGGCGCTCCGTATACGGGATTGAGAACATTTGAGTGTTCTGTATTGTGAGTCCAAAATGGAGAAGTTCCGGGGCCTGCAGTAGTTAAATGTGTATTTATTGCAGTAGCTGGTGCAGCATATGAACTAGAAGATTGCGGCTGGAACGTCGCAGGATTGTAAAAATTTGGAGTAGATTGAGATTCTCCAAGCGAAGTAAAATAATTTGAAGTTGCCTTTGAAACTGGAGTATTCTCCAAGAAATGTACTGTTTTGTTAGATTTTTCTGCAGATGACTCAATGATCTTTTCTACAGGTGAAAGGTTATCCCCTTTTATCTCGTGCTGCAATTGCCCCAAAGTTGGCTGATTCGTCGGAATATCTGTTACGTGACTCGCAGCTGTCACTACATCTCCAAGAATCAAATCCTTCCTCACTGAATCTACTGATGAAAAAGTCTTCGATTCCGTTTCCTTCTGCTTCTCAAGTGGCACAACTTTCGTTGTGTCTACCACCGCTTCAGTATCAGAATCAAGAGAATTTTTAATCTCTTTAAATTCCTCAGGTCGCTCAGCAAGCAGATGCTCCAATTTCTCTGATACTTTTGCAGCAGAAATTGGACTGAACGTACTCTCTGTATGAATTGGCCCACCACGATTTTCAGTGACAGGTACCAAAGTTGGAGCCTCGACGATACTTTCTTGATTGATCTTGTATGGCTGAGGATTTATAGGATTTAAAACCTCGAATGTGATCCCCGTACTCTCAGGATGCGAAGAAAAATTTATAGATTCAGTAGATTTTCCAATGTCGATACTACCAGAAGAGGATGTCCCACCAGGATGCGAGACATATGAAGAGTAAGAGGGATAGGTTGGAGCAAATCCTAGGAAAGATGCTGTAGAAGGGGTATTCTGTGGTGTCACCGGCTCCGGAACCCAGGGCTGAATATTTCTAGGAGCTGATGAAGGATGCGTAGAAGAAACGCTTCGGTGATAAGTACTCTGAAAAGGATTCTGATTCTCTATAACGGACGTAGAAGGATCAGACACGATTCCAGGAGGCAGAGGACTTGCCCCGTGGGACTCTCTGAGGGAAGGAGAATCGGTCTGTGCAGGGGAAGGACTCTCACTGATACCTGGTACCGGAGAACTATAACTTTTTACCGAATTACTAGAACTTTGGGGATGCGTAACAGCGGTAGGATCTAAAAACGTAGTAGCGGACGAAATTCCCTGAGGAGGAGGAAACGGTGTCAAATTGGCTGCCGGATACTTCGGCGTATTAGACGTTAGATCAGGTGGCGGAGCGTACTTCAATCGACGTTGAGAACCCAGTCGAAATGAGGTAGGACCACCTAAAAAATATATTTTTTAAATCAAACATCCTAATTTCCTAAAAACTAATATTTTTCAGAGCCATAATCTAGTTTCGCACTCAAACCTACCAGATCCTTGAGGTTGCACCGGTGGAGGTCGCTGAGGAGTTGCTTGAAAAGATTCCACAGGTACCAACGGTACTGATGGATTCTGTATTTGATTATTGAGACTTGATGACTCAAAAATTGATGAAGCTACCGTCGTACCAGGAAAATCCTGATGTCCATAATGACTCTGATCGATTCCACTTTGAACTCCTGAACTTTGTGGGTTATTCGTCTCCCCTTTGATCGATGACAGTGATAGGTTCGGCAGCGACGACAATATCGAAGAAAAATAACCTTGTCTCTGAGGCTGCGATGCGGAATCCTGGTTCAGTATATTTCCCGAAGATATATCAATCCCAGCTGATTGCTGATGGGTACTCGTCGTGTGTAACGTCTCACTATCAGTATTGATACGTGCAGCCGATACAGACTGTACTCGTTGAGCTTGTTCCTGTCCTACGAAGGCGTCAATTTCACTTTCTGAAAGAATAAATTGAACAATTCAAGTTCGACCAATAATGATTCGTGTCGATTTTAAATGACATCGTGAATTCAACATTTTCCAAAATTCTACCAAACGATACCAAAAAGTTCAACTGAGAACAGAACTGGTCTCCCTAATAATTGTTCCCTACTACGAATTTTCATATAACCTGAATTCTTGGCAAGTGTTTCACGTACGATTCATGCATGGTCAATATTGAACAGGATGTTACAGAGTACGAAAGCGTCGGGGACACATCCTACAAGTAAAGATAATACTCTATGATAAACCCAACTCGTTTTCACTGTCTTTTCCTAGAGCTTAGGGTTTCCCTCCTTGTGCACAGATTGTGCAATAATTTGTCTACACCCATGAAATTATCGGAATAGAGTACTCCCAGTGACAGCGAGCCTATAAGTATCCTCAAACCGAAGTAAAACCTGACAGTCGGATCAGGTGCTCGATCGTGATGAAGGTGGATCAAATTCGATTAACGATTTTGGCATTTTTTATTGCCACGTCAGTTTCTTTCGCCGTGAAGGTGCACGATGAAAAAATTGAATTTCTTCGAGACACCGAAGCATCGCTTGCCAACGCCACATACGCTGACGGTAACAAAAAATGATCTATATTTAATATTGTGATCTATATAGAAAGCTGTAGATCACTGATAAATATAAAATCAAAATATTATCTATTTATTTAGACGTGACGTAAACATTAATCGGCACAACGTAGATGACGCACGTATTGACAATTTTCGTATTCCAGGAAGCAATAAAAAAAATTGAAATATACGCACCACGCGTTATAAATGATAACGAATGTAATTGAAAGATGAGATTTTTTTCTAAAAAATAAACGTTCAAGTATATATATAATACAGATCAACTACCCATTTCGATAAGGATTCACGTCATGGAATCACTCGATCTCAATGTCTAAAAACATCAGTCGATATCGAAGAAGATGCGTATTCACGGACGCAAGGGTAGCCCGATAGAAGTTGCGCCACAGTTAGACGTCATGTTAGATATTTTTAGCACCAGTCTAATAACAATAGAGAGAACTGCGTCCGTTCAAAAAACTCTCTTACGCATTCAGTTTCTCCACGTAATTTCGCATTTGTGGAAACCATTCTTCATCTTCCTTTTCTTTTCACTCAACAATGAACGTCGTTCAAGATTAAATTAAAGTTCACTTTATTCCTACATAATACCGATACGAATAATTAATAAATAGAAAAGCTTCCTTGCAAGGCCAGAGCTTTTAATGGCGGTTCGAATCGATGCTGTAAACTTCCAGTACAAAGGTTATTCTTCCTCATAAATTTATATGTATACGACATGCGTATTCCCTGAGAAACACATAACCAATTTGTTGGTTTAACAACGAGCATTTTATAAGAACGAGCACTGGTCGTCTTCCTGATGGACGTACCTCCAGCATGTTCTAGAAGCGGCCCTTCTGCCGAACAAGTAAGACCCTTTGCAGTCCCTGTCAATTTGATATCCTTGTTTAATGATAAGAACAAGCCAAGGTGACAGAGGAGTCGGATCCTAAACTGTCACTGAAAGAGGAACCGACGCCTGACGCGACACAAAACGTCGCGCGCATCCACACGGGGCTTCTAAACCCTCTCGGCGCACATGCCAACCGTCCCTACGATTTCACAATATCGACTCACCGTTAAACTCTGCGCACACTTTACCCTCGCGAACATAAAAAAAAGTCACACGTCGTGCACATCGACACACGACTTTCGAACGATATAAACCTAATGCGTTTTATATGAAACCGAAAACGAACATTTTGGAAATACGTTAAACTGCTCCGCGAGCAAGACGCAGCAGCGCGACGTACGTCTCGGCACTGCTTAGATTTCACACTGCTGGCTGCTGATCCGCGAATACGTATAAAATTGCGTAATCCTCAAGTTGCTCTTTGCCCAGCGTTTCCTCTTCCTATTGCTAGATGATGACGTACGAGTATGTATCTTACGTTGCAACGTGGTAAGATATTTTTTTGTTGTTTCTTTTGCAGAATTCACTAACAATGCGGAAACTTTGTTATCCAGACGGCTTCCGCGCGACAGGACCGACCGGAAGGAAACTCGTGTAGATTTTGGAAGGGACGCCGTTATTCGAAAAATCGATCCGGATCCTGCGGAATTCAAAACTGAAGATTTTAACAATCGTACGTTTTCGGCCAGGATGTTGACCGAGGAACTCGAGGATGGCCAAACGTCGGAATTGGAGGATCTAGCCAGAATCACTGCTACTGATGTTATTCGGACTAGAACTTTATTCGTGGACGTCAATGCTGCTACCAGTCTCATAGTCAGACCTGGTACTTTGGCTAGAATTATATTCGATGTTACCAATAGTCACAGTTTGACTGTGAGACACTATTTTCAAGCAAGAAGTTCAACCTTCAGCGTAGCTAATCTTCAACCACGAGAGTAAGTTGGGCAAGAATAATCATGACGCATTCGGATCGATTTTATAATTTTTTATAACTTTTATATTCACAGCACATGGATCAATTCTGGACAAACAACCAGTGTCGCTATGGACGTTATTATTCCTGCAACAACATCCGATAGCACAGTCGATACTGTTACGCTATACGTGCAGGGTATTGAAACCGTTGAGAAATCCGCCTATATCTATGTAACTAGCTCGACCTCCGTTGCGGTTTGTATATTTTATTACTTATAACAACAGACAGTTTAAAAAAAAAAATTTTGTATATTTATTCGCTTGCACTTTAATTTGTTACAGATAACAGACACTACAAAACCAAGCATCAGTTATTCCTTTAATGACAATTGTTCTGGCAAATTAGATAAGGACAAATGCTCGAAAAGTCGATGGAGCGTAGAAGTTACAGCCACGGATTCAGGGGCAGGTAATTTGATTTTGTTTATCGTTTTCTTATAGAAAAATAATTTGTTTCAGATCTCATTGATCAAATTTTATATTATTTTTATAGGTTTACAACGTGTCACTTCTATGCCTTCTGGTATTTATCCGATAACAAATTTTGTGAGTGGAACGAAATCTTCTGTTACCTTTTATTATACAGCTACTTGCTGCTATACAACTGTACAAGTGACGGCTAGTGACTTATTAGGTAATTCCAACGCACAAACTATAGACGTTACTGGTAAGTAAATTTTGTATAAGAATCGCAAAGGTAATAAAATTGATTAATATTGAAAACTACTAAATTATCTATTCGTTATAGTTTGGACTAACTTGACACAAGGAGAAATAGCAGCGATTGTGTTGGGAATTTTGATATTGTTGCTATTGATCATTTTAGTAGTGCTGATCGTTATTTATTTCGTGCGGAAGCGAAAGAGTCTCGATCTCCCATACACCCAACGTTATGGCTCCAGGACAGCTCCAAGACCCGAAAGAACGAGCTTTTAGAAACGATACTTATCAATAATCTCGTCTATACTTCAAAAGTAAACGATGATAAAAAGCAAATACAAAAAGCAATGGTTGTCATTACCTACTAAATAACGATTTAGCAAACGGAAAACGATAAGAAACCGGTATAGCGTAATTATCTCTTCGACCAATGTTCAAGATTATTCGCCTTAATACCACTTCTTTCTCATACTATGTTAATCTATGTACATTCTATATTCGCCAAAAAAATAAGTCATGAAAATCGTAATGATCGTTCAAGCTACAAAATAAAGCTCAATTTTTGATAAGCGTTATATATATAAGCAATAGGAAATTTTAAAAGTGTGGACGCATGCACAGAAATTTGTGCACAAAAATTTATTCTATAATGAAAAAATTATATAACTAGTTAAACAGTAAATAACTAATTTGCTCGTGTTATTAAAACAACCAACAAGATAACGTGCTATTAAATTACATATTGTATATAAAAAATAATTGTATTTAGATGCGTGTTGCTCAACCTAAGCAAATCCTACAATACCGACCGAGTCTGCACGTAGCAAGTAGATAACCGTGGGGTCTGTTTTGGATGTAACGAAAATAAGGAGCTTCGATGACATTCCAGTTTTACGAATGCCATAACACGTAAAAGAAGTTCGTCGTCATATCAGAATACAAGTAGATAATAAAGATTAATTGGTGAATGATTATGTCATATAAGCCCCACCCAAAGATTTTTTGGGTTATGAGACTCACCATCAGGAAGAACAGCTGGGGCAGCAGGAGCCACAGGCACAAGAAAATTATTTTCCACTAAATTGTCAAAAGGAAATCCGACGCCCGCAGCTGACAGCAGCGGATTTTTAAGCCTTCGCGATGGATCACTCATTCTCAGCGCACTTGAGAATATCAAAACAGATCAAAATCAACGACACCACCGACCACGATACGGCCATCACTACCTCACTCTCTGAGAAATATTTCCATTCTCCCTTCTCCTATGACAGGCTGACCGGCAGGTATATATGGCGACTCTTGCGACCTCATTCTAGAATTCCACCTTCCACGTATGCATATGAAACTCTATTCCATATGTAGGTAACACACTGGCGCTAGGTCACATTGATCACTGCAATTATCATTCAAGTCATTATAACGGTGAACTACCCGCCTACTTGTTTGAAATTTAGTGTGTGCAATTGTCAGCAGGAACTTAGAGTTCAGTTTGTACGATTTAGATGCATTTAAAGTTACTTGGCAAATGGGCGTGAAGGATCTTTGGAACGTTCTTTCGCCACTGTGCGAGACAAAACCTCTTTTTGAGCTTCAGGGTAAAACCATAGCAATCGATTTAAGTTGTTGGATCGTTGACAGTCAAAGTGTAACGGACAATGCTGCTCAGCCGAAGATGTATCTCCGGTAAGGATAATCATAGTTCACTGTTGGTTTATACTTTATTATAGATTTAATTATTGTTTTCACAGAAATCTGTATTTTCGCACCTCCTATCTTCTTCTCCAAGGAATTTCACCTGTCTTTGTGCTGGAAGGTAAAGCACCTGACTTAAAGCATAAGACCATAGCTCAGAGAAATGATACTCGTCGTGGTAATGTTTTAAGAAAAACTGCAAATAAGGGAGGCCGCAGTCGATTCAATAATATCCTAAGAGAATGTGAAAAGATGCTAAAGTACATGGGTCTGGCATGTGTTCAAGGATATGGTGAAGCAGAAGCAATGTGTGCATATTTGAATGAAGATGGGGTAACATTACTCTTTTAGTCTCTTTTTAGAACTGGATAAAGACATTCCTTTTTTAGAAATAACGATTACTCTTTAGCTTGTAGATGGATGCGTTAGTCAAGACAGTGACTGTTTTCTTTATGGAGCAAATGTTGTATACAGAAATTTCTGTGCAAGTCAAGGTAATAAGTCAGCTTCTGCTGGTTCTATCGATAAATACACTATGGAAAAAATAGAACAGGTGTTCAATTTAAACCGAAGGAAAATGATAGCAATGGCTCTTCTCTGTGGTTGTGATTATGGAGATGGTGTAAGCGGAGTTGGCAAGGAAGCTGCATTGAAGTTATTTAAATTCTTGGATGAAGAAGGAGAAGATGTTTTGGACAGGTGCGCATGCCAAATAATTTTTTAATGTAATATTTGAAAATCGATATAATTGTAAGTATCGCTCTTGATTCCAGGATAAAAAGTTGGCGAACAGACAGAAAGTTTGATAGGATGGAAGCAGAATTATCTAATTCAAATATTTGTACATCCTGTGGTCATCTTGGAAAAATCCGAGTCCATGCTAAATCAGGATGTGTAGATTGTGGCACCTTTTCGAAATGTAAAGAAACTTACAAGTGAGCCATGTTTGAAGTTTTATATTCCAATTATACTTTACTGCCTAAAAAAGATTCTAAAATCGTCTTTATTAACAGAGAAAGACGAGCGTTTATGTCAAATGAAGTGAGCTTGCGGAAAAAAGCTTTACTCACAGAGGATTTTCCAAACCAAGAACTTATCGATGAATTTCTTATAAGGAAAGGTCCAGTACCCACAGCATTGAGTCTCGAATGGAAGCAGCCACAAATTATCGAATTTGTGGTAAGAGAGCAGTTGCAAGTTTCATATATATATATATATATTTTCGTTTTAATGAACAAAATGGAATGCAGAAAATCGATTTGTTTTATTAACAGCATTTCATGGAACGACAACTAGGATGGGAACCCGAATACACCGTTACTAAAATTCTTCCGTTGGCAACACGCTGGCAGCTTCTGCATTTGCCAGAAATTATGCTCAAACAACGACTACCAGTATCACATCATATAGTTCCTGTAGCAATAAAAAAAATCAGAAATATACGTTGCGTAGCAAGTTACGAGGTACTTTGGAAGGATGAAACAGGCAATCTAAAGGAACTACTGGAACAGGTCGATGCAGACAATAATGATGAAACAAATATCCTCGAAGAGTTAATCACTATCGAACCACAGAACATGGTGCAAAATTGTTATCCAGATCTGGTAAAAGAATTCGAAGATGCCAGAAATGCCAAAAAGAAAAAGAAACCAGTAACGTCTCGCAGAAAGAAGGTAACCCCAGTACTTTCTTCTGAAAATGAAGAGACAGTTCCTAAAAGCAAAGCGACTAGAAGGAAACGTGAAAACAAACCATCATCTGCTATAAGCAATAGAAAAATCGAGGAATTTATGGTGGTAAATAAATTAGCAGAACTTGAGGAATCTTTTGGCCGGTTGAGTGTCACGCCAAAGAGGTCCAAACAGGAGAATAAGAATACCAAAGAAGTAAAAGAAAAAATACCATGTAAAATACTTAGTACTCAAAGAAAACGGGATCCCCAAATCGAAAGAGTTCTTGCAACTGAAAGATCTGCCGCAAAATTTAACAACACACTGGACAAAATGTTCGATGAACTGACTCCTGAAGATTTTGCAAGCGACCCAGAAGAAGAGAACTTAAATATGTCGGAAATTATTCAAAAAATATGTAGCACAGATAGAACAAACACCAATGCAATTTCTTATGAACCACCAGTCCAAAATGTACCACCGGAAGAAAATTCTGACGAATTTGATGAATTTAATATTACTTACGTACCTTTATCTCAGAGGCTTACAACATTATAATTTTATATTTTATTTCATTCCGATTAATTCTAATGTCGTCCTCTAAGGTCACTGATATAATTTTGTAAAAGCGTCGCAGATCTCAGAAGAATGAGCATGTCTTTTTGTCTCTGCTGAGCTCTCATAGCATTGCGTTTCAAATTTTCCTGTTCGAATCTTACCTTCCTTTCCAAGCTTTTGCGTACTGCGTTCTACGAATAAGAAAGAAATCGTAAACTTTAACGAAACTCAGATTAGCAAACTCAACATACCATACAATCATTCCTCCGTTCGATGTATAAATTCTCTGATTGTCTTTCTGCTTCTTGCTCAACACTTCTTTGTTCAGTACGTAATCGCTCCATCTCGCCAGAACTCTGCCAGTCTAGCAGAAGATTTTTAGTTTTATCAATGTTCCATTCTAAGCGCTGCACTTCATCAAGTATAGTTGGTAACCGAGAAGAATCTTCTTTAAAATCATTAACTTCGCTATTTCCAATCCCAAATTCTCTTTCTCGTAGAATAAGTTTTTCATTAGCTTCTCGCCACATGTCCATCAACTCGTACATCTCTGCATACGCTCCTTTCATCTCTGAAATTATTGCCTGACACACGTTATTATCATTTTTAAAAAATTCAACTTCACTAAATGACATTCGCAATTTGCCCTGCTGCGAGTTAGCATCAATTTGATTCGCATTTTTGACAAGTAATTGTACAGCATGATACATCCTGATCAAATCATCCGAAAATCTGCAGCAGCACGACAGTGGACACTGATCCATATCATTTCGAGAAGTCATTTCTAGGATTTTATCAATAACCTGAAATTCCCCAAAAAATGTCCCATTACGTTATTGCACCTACTATTAGTGAATGTCAAACAAGAAATACCTGTGGCGGTAAATTTTCCCACTCGGAAGAGATACGAGATTCTCCAGAAATTTTAGTCGGCAAGGATTTGTGATCGATCCAAATCAATGATGATGGATCGATATCACCAATCATGTCGCGAAATCGTTCCCGCGTTATACTAGAAAATTCGACGACGATTTCTTCGTTTTTTTGGAATTTATCAATTTTTTCTATTTCCATATCTCTGAATATTGACCGCGTGTCCTCCTCTGATCCTTCTTCCTTTTCCTCTTTCGATTCTTCTCGTTCTTGCACTTTCTGCTCTCCTCTATTCTCCACCTTCTGATCTTTCATTTCTATTTCTATTTCAGCCCTTTGTTCTTCACGAAGAAACTTTGTCTCTTCTTCGTCCTCGGGCATTACGGTTGCTAATTCTTCCGATTCTACGTAACGTGTCTCTTCGCTAGAGGCTAACAAAGACGTGCTGGATTGTTCGTATTGTTTCTTAAAAGGTTTCTTTACTTTCTTAATCAACTTCTTCGCAGAATGCAGCCACCTATTTAATGTGCATCGTTAGACCAGACACAGAATAGCAAAAATGTTTTAAATAATTGCAAAATCATTTACTTGGCTCGCGGTTGAGACTTTTTGCAAAAACATGGCTTCTCTTCTATCTCCCCTTCGGAAGATTCAATTCCATTATCATTATCCTGAATATCTTCGTCCACAGAAGAGACGTTATCTTCCTCTTGGACTCTCTCATCACTTTTCAGCCCATTTCGACTACCTTTTCGTAAAATGCCTGAACAGATTTTTTTCTCGATTCTCAAATTAATTCATAAATTTGTTCATGTAATGAAAAGTTTTAAAAATATATTAAAAAATCATTTACCACGATAAAACCTCGATATCCTGTCTCTCATGATCTTCGCTAACGTTAAAAATGACACAAGAATTTTTAAATGCTCGTAACCATCTGTCACGGTTACTGAAATTCTTTTATTCGTATATTACTTAAATTTATTTGACAATCGTGCTAAAACAATGTTGGAAAACTAGACTGACGCGTTGCAATAGTTAGCAATAGCTTTATTGTTTAAACATTTTAAATACATCAGAATACAGAACACCTACTCTTTCGCGTTGGCTTAAATTCAACTGTGATATTAAATTGTTCATTGCTGCGAATATTTTATTAAATTTTTTTTAGGTTTAGTATGACGATGTATTTCTGATTGAAGAGGTATATATATATATACGTAAGACTTCAATACAATAGTTATTTTGTACATAACGCTATAAACTATAACTAACAATATTGACGCTTTAGGATATTTTAAATATTTGCAGCGATGGGAAATATATCTAATAATTAGCACGAGGCCGTTGGCGAATTTTCATCGTGATCGTAAAACATGGCTGAATTCACACCGGACTTATTTTACCCAAATAGCAAGAAATTACGAAGACGACAAGATGTCTTATTCAAAACGTCTATATGTCATAGGTCTTCAAAGATGTTTTTTTTTCCAACACAAAACATCAAAACCCATGATATAAGACCTTCCTAAGACATCTTGCGGATGTTTTCTTCATTTCTGTTATCAGGGTATATTTTCTCTTCATGAATCGTCCTCGCACCCAATAATTTACTAATAACAATTGCGTACCTTTTATCTCATCTCATCGTTATCACTTCATGTATACAGAACACAGTTATGCGCTATCGTAGGGCAGACTACTCTAAAAATTGACCATTTCAGAAATTGGTAGACAAGTTTAATTAGAAGTTATGGCGAGTACAAGGAAGAAGAAGAAGAACAAGATGGAGTACTCGTGACGAGAAATTGGAAGTATTGACTAGAATTGTATGTACTCTAAGGGCACGTTCGAATTGATCATCGTTGACAAATTAGAATCGGGTTCAATGAAAGCCCATATACGTCGATCCTTCAAGCATATATATGTACAGGTATATATAGTATATATATATTTCTTACCAATTCCTGAATTAATCTATCGATCTAATTATTCGTATTGCTAAAAGTAAAACATTCTTTTTTTAGGCGCAATCAAGCCATTGGACGAGACCCCGAGTATTCGTCTATTCTTCGTTTGCTATAACTTTCGTGTATATACTATATGTATATATATACTATAATATTAGAGTGTCTCTCGTACAAGAGAATCACCGTATATATTATCGACATATCAAACGTAATTAGCCATTGTCGGTGAACTGGTCCGTGTAAATGCAATGAAAATCTGTCGATCGAGGCCGGTAATGCCGAAAGCCACAATGGCGTCAAGATAAAGCGTAGGACATAGCAGAGACGTAAAATATAAATGATTAACAATACAAGAGTTATCTCAAACGAGCTTCAACCAGATAAATATTTTCAGGCTCGAATTAAATTTCATTGTCTCTCCTCATCCTACCGTATCATCCACCATTGCACAATGATATATTTCTATGTAATCTATACATAGATCTTCCTATGTGTGTGTATATATATATATTTCTAATAATTAACATAATAATCAACACGTCGACACGTCAAACACGTTACGATTAACGACCTAAACTGTACTAATATCTTTAAAACGGCTGCGCGATCCTTGGGATCCTTAAGACCCTCTGGATCCTCAGGATCACCGCCCCCCCTCGATCCAGGCCAATGTTAATCACGGCCGGCATTGGCTTCGCTCTTTTTTCTCTCTCTCCCTCTCTTTCTTTCTCCCTCTCTCACTCTCTCTCTCTCTCTCTCTCTCTCTCTCTCGCTCTCTTTCTTTCTCTCTCTCCCTCTCTCTCTCTTTCTCTCTCTCTCTACTCGAGACACAATCGAACATTACAAAACACCATGGGATACCGGGCGAATAATCGAGATCCAGATTGAATAACGATCTCGCCGGAGCTCGCGAACGAACCGTCAAAAGATCCTTAATTATTGACACTAATTATAGATAACATCATGGCGTCACTCCCTCGTGTATCCTTTCGTAGGACATTTCCTGATCCCTTCAATATCCATCTTCTTCGTAATCAACTTGAGGACACTCCGACAGTCTCAAGGAACGCGCAGCACGATCGATAAATACTTTCATCGGATAAGGCTGCGTCATTTATTGTCATTTTTTTTACTCTGTATTGCGCATCTCGCACGATTCACGAGGAGCCTTTTTGCTTCGATCGAGAGCTTCGTTTCATTCTCACACGCTCCTTACTCTTTAATCAGTTCTTAGCTTTTTCCCGCTGTCCATAATCTCTTTTTATTCGCGTCCCCTCTAACCTTCCGTCAGTTCCATTGCAATTACTTTTTTTTTTTTTACATGCGGATATCACACTCACGCGTGATTACGTATACAATATGGACATATATTTGTGATTTGAATTCGGACGTAATAGCGAGTGTTCAAAGGATTAAAATATATGTATATATAAATTAATCACAATAGATTAGAAGCAGGGAGAAGAGAACGATAAAGTACGAAGAAACTGAGATAAGAGATAACCATAGGAAAAAAAAATGAAGTAAAAGCCAGTAATGGCTACTCACCGATACGCCCTTTATTTTCATGTGAACGGCTAATGATCGTTATAAATATATAAACGGCACTGAGCTACTTCGTATTTATTATAAAGATCAACTATTCCTTAATCTTGTATAGTATCGTCGTTCTCTTATGTGCGAAACATGTGAATCATATGTGGAACGCCAAACTATATAGGGCTATGCCCTTCGATGTTTCTTTTGTGACAACGTATCCGAGAAACGCACTAGAGCCTCCCAGTGATTGGGCCTTACTGGCCCACTTCATCTATCAATGGACCAGTAAGGGTTAAATCTCTATGTGTCTCCTGCGTAACTTGGATACGTGCATTTTCTATAAATTATTGACCATTCGTTATTACCCATCTTCGCTATGTGATCTGCTCTCTTCGCTCTAAGCTCATTCCTTATTAATCCTCATTCATTTTCAACCTAACTATAGATATTTCGCTTTCTCCTTTCCCTGCTTGATCCTCTCTGTTCCTCGTATGCATAAATATTTAGCAAACTAACAAAGAAAGTATGCCTGCTGAATATTAGCCGGCTTATTCGACCGTTTCGTTAAATTGCGTATTAAATATAACAACGTACGACGTACATAATAATACTGTTATTCATATTGTCTCTTCGACTATATCATTTCTTAGCGACGTAAGACCTAGATTACGTTAATCCTTCCGTGGCGCTTTGATACACCTAAACGAAACATGATGTCGACTCTGGTCGTTATAATCACTATGTTAATTTCGCCTCACGTGTCTCTATGATCTCGATAAGCTTGTGGAATCCCGTTCAGACTCATCTTGGGAGACTTGGAATTCCGCGTTGAAATCAGTTCGTATTTCTATCCTTCTTTCCTTGCTTCTCTCAATTCCTATTACTCGATTTTTAATGCAAATGATTTTTTCTTTTATAACAAATGTCAATTCCAATGTAAAAACTCTCATTTGCTCTCTCTTGTCCTTTGCTACTGTGTTCTTTACTTTTATGACGGTTGATTTATCCAGTAGGGGAAAAAAAATTATACGGAAGCATGCCAATACGTATAAGCGCTATCATACCAAAAGTTAGTGAGGATCTCAAATGAACGTTGGATCTCAAGGTTCTCTCCCTGAGGTTCAAGATCAGGATCAGAATCAAGATCGAGAATGATGCGAATCGTCTCTTAAAACGGACTCGGACATGGTGTATTTATCTTACCGAAGACGTACATCTCGTAGAAAATAGCGAACGCGATGAAAACGAGGTACCAAATCATAAGGATGACTCCATATCTGCGGTCCAGTTTCCACCCGTTGAAATGCGTCGCCAGCACCAAGAATATCACGGTTGATAATAAGGAAATAGTTGAGTAAATGAGTCCTGAGCATGAGAATCATTTGATCAGGGAAAGCTCCATTGAAAGACATCGATAGATTAATTGAAATTAAATAGACCACCTTTGCTGTTAACGTTGACATGTGATCCTGGCATAATCATCGCAGTTTGTATAAACCACGGTAGACCCAAGCAGACCAAAATGTCAAAGACATTACTTCCAACAGCGTTGCTCACAGCCATGTCACCCAGACCCTCCTTGATGACTGCCAATGATGACAAGGCATCTGGAACACTGACTCCAGCAGCTACGAATGTCAGACCCATAACCGTGTCGGGGATGCCAAGAGTATTTCCTGGCGATTCAAGTAGAAGCAATGATAAATATCAACCATAACAATTGTATCCTGTAATAATTCTTACCTATTATAGTGATCATCCAGACCATAAAGTAGCTGTAAAAACTGATCCAGACCATAGAGACACAGAAGGTGAAGGGATACCATCTCTTCCACTTTTCCTGCCTGCAATCTGGCATCGTAAGTCGGCACATATAATGTATAGGATAAACAAGGCCCCAGGAAAACTTTGCCCATCTCCCAGCATCCACAGGCATCACCAGTGGCGAAACTTCATTTGGATCAGGTTCCTTAGCTTTGTAATACTGTGGTTGTTTTACTGGCCGCTCAATAGGAGGCTCTTGGAATCCATTACCTGTTGTGCAATAAATTAGAGCAATGAATTGTATCTTTAATAAATAAAACTGTATATAAAGTTTTGCGTGACTTTTGCCAACCTTCTTGACTCTTTACTTGATCGGCCAGTGGAGAATTTGGTCCTGTGTAGGAGAGTCTGTCTTCCTGTAACGATCTGTAACTAACGAGAGCACTCTCTTCGGCAGGATCATCATCCTTGGGTAAAAATGAAATATTCAGTGATTTTGCCCAGCGTTCAAGTCTCTCGTTAAACGATAAGACCACGCAATACACGGCGTACATTATCAGCATGAAGAGAGCCTCTGGCCTGTAAACGACGAGGATACATTTTGTTAACTTGATTTCTTTTCTCAATATCCTATTAATTCATTGTTTATCAGTAATTTATTTGTTTACAGAATCTTACCAGGATATGGTCTTGTTGTAGATTGTACCCAGCATAATCAGAATGGATACGGCGTAAAAGAAACAATCTCGACACAGAGGCCACCAGTTCAGTTTAGATACTGTTCCTGAGCAAAGACCGCAGACCGATATCACGAACATAATATTAAATACCGCACTACCAATCACTCCACTAACCTGCCAGAATGTATTGAATTTCAATAAGAGTCCATTTTGCATCTAATCAGTAATTCGTAGAACGAATCTAGCTATGGATAAGTACTTACGCCAATATCGTCCTGGGCAAAGAATACACCGATTACGACAGTAGCTAATTCAGGCGCCGAAGATCCAGCGGCCATGAAAGTAGCTCCAGCTACGTCAGGAGATAACCTCAATTCTGCAAGTAAAGATAGAATCAATATTATTATAAAAAATTCACTCGGTCTTCCTTCAAAGTTATTTCTTACCCTCGCAAATTCTATCCAGACTCGAAATAAAATAGTCGTCGCAGACTATAGCCAAACCTAAGAAGGTATAAATGGCTACAAGGACATGAATGATCAAGCCACCATTTTTTCTTGCAGTTGGTCCCATGAGTGGTCGTGGAAATTGCTCTATAGCAGGTGGTGTACAATTTTCACGCATTGGTCTCATGGTAACTCGCACGTGATGTGTAGGAGTCGTCGCGTGAAGGGGAGTAGTCTGAAAAAATAATTATCTACTCATTAATACCTCCATCTTATATCCACTAAAACTAATTCTCATTACTCACAGTGGTACCAGGAATCATTTCTTTGGTAAGTTTGGGACTATTTTTAATTGGATTCGCTGTCTGTTTCCCATCATTTCCATTCACCTCGTTTTCCTTTCCTTTCGTCTTCGGCGCGGACTTTTCGTCCGGTAATTTCGCTGCAGGATTTACCAAATCCTTATTCTTACCAGAAACCACGTCTTTACGTGCTAATTCAGTTTCAGGTGCGATCGTAGACGATCGGTCCGAAATCGTACTGGATTCCGGTATCGTCGTACTGGTAGATTCATCGGTGGTCGTCGATGAGATAGAGACGGAAGTAACCAGCTGCACCAGAATGTAAAGTAAAAATAATCCCACGTGAAGCGGCCACTTCTCTCGGCGCGTCAAACGACGCGCACGGCTCCTCATGATCTCCGTCTAGGTGAACAAGTAACAAGAAACCGGAAGTTAGAAAAATTGCAAAATATTCTCATACTCCAAACAGCCTCCTTCTCCATCAGCGCGCAACGACCACTCGAGACTATTTTCAGTTTTCATACAATAAAATATAAAGTAGAGTATCCCGTGTAATACTGATAAATTCACTAACCATATTCGAGAAGGAGCACGGTCAGGTAATAAAGATCGATCGGATCTTCGACGTGTATACGTTACTTAATTTATCACTTTTAACAACCATAAAACACTCGTAGAAAGTATCCAATAGTTTTATCAATCTAATCAGAGACTATTCCAAGAGCACCGAAAAACCTAATGTAATCCGGCAAGCGTGCAGGCCGTGCAGCCGCGCGATAAAACCCGACTACCGCGCGCAAGTCTATCGATCCTCGAGACTAGCGAATCGCATGCGTAAATTACGCATAAACTGAACTCGGCCGATATCAACTTTTAGTAGACAGACAGTCGGCCGCTTCTTTGTGTGAAAGAGGTTACGAGCGAACGGGTTAAAATGGATTTTACGTCCTCGAAATTTTCCCTCGAGATATTTCACCGCGAGATACCGAACCAACTGAGAGTCTTCGACTGTTTACCCTGACCCAGAAAACCATGCTAAAAGTTGTTGGATCGATCGGGAAATGGCGCCTTGCAAAAGCTTTCCTTCTTGGCAAGCTTCGTTGCTTCGTTGCTTCGCTTTTTATATAATTTTCACAGCTTCGACTTTTCTATACTTTTGTCGCATTTTTCAGACGTTGGAAATTATTTTTTAACGCAACGGTCAAATAATTAGTTTTAGTTTATTGTAACCGATTTCTCTAGCTCGATCGATTTTTACCCCTTCTCTTTTCTTCGCCAGCAATATTTATATTGGCTATAGATAATTCATCTGGGCCCGGTCTATTCACCTCAGTTTTGAAAGCATTTTTTTTTCTATTTCAATATACTTTTTATATTTTGTGCCCAAAGAATACTTTGAACGATATGCTTTAATCTAAGGAACTCGGTAAAGCTTTTATCAGGGGGAGTGGCTTTTATCGGTAAATCTGATCTGCACTTAGGGATGGATAGACCAGATACCGAAAAGGTCATCCTGTTATCGTCTTCGAAGGTTTGTCTTGTGAGACTACCGACCAGTGGTAAAAGACAAGGATTCAGAGAGAGAAAGGGGAAGAAGGAACGAAATCTTACGCTTCTTTTTTCAGATTCAACCTTTGAAATTTTAATATTCAATAAAGCAGTAAATAAACCTACTCAGAGATATTTCTAATATGACACGTAGGACCGTTAGTAATTATAATTTTCACCATATATTTTCATAAGAGCTGTTGTACCGATGATATGTGAATGAGAATGATATATTACAATGAATATGAACGTCATGTGTGATCTCGCGTTCGATGGAAATTATGTCTTTTTTTTCTTTGTACTGTAAATTATGCATACTTCATCCGATAAAGTAGCTTAAAAGACCAATTGGAATTATAAAAAGAATGATATCATTGTGCTATCAATAGAAAGAATTTTATTTCAATGACTTAATCTTGTTCTTTACGAAAATGTCGGGTGAATCAATTCTTTATATGAGATAACCCTGTAATTACGTAATGTAAGTACAATCGTATTTTATTAGTACTGGCAGCCAGTATTTACGTTTGGCTACTGATAATTTTACGTACAATGAATGATCAATTTCAAGTAAACTATCAAGAGATTTCATAAGCGAGTCACGTATACATCGAGAGCAATAATTATTGAAATATCTTCTTTATTTCAATTGTAGTAGAAATCAGTGATTAGGAGGTTGACTACCATGCAATTTTTATATATTTTGCCCTGGAGGTTATATAATAAAATTTTTATAATTCAAAGTATTTAATTATAAAACTGAATGCTATAATTAAATAACGTCATATCCTTATCAATAGCACACTTATCTTGCTAGTTGGTCACCCGTGACTCTAAATTTTATGTCAATAATATTTATCTAATTGTAATAATTTTAAAAAATGTATTAACGCCAGTCACGGGTGTCAACCGTGCTAGTCAACGTGTTAAACAAGTAAAATGACATTCAAATATATTCAAGCCACCTGCAATAATGAAATTACTTGAACGAAGAAAAATAAATAAATTTCAATTCATTCAAAGAGTTAAAGAAAACTTCAACAAAGTGATAATTACTATGATACTAAAAGTCGATAGCTTTATTAATTAATATTTGGACTTAACTCTTTCATAAATAAATGAAAATGCGAGCGAATCATACTACAGCGATAATTAAATTGTTATATAAATTGTCCCTAGCACAAAGCACTCACCTTATAATTTGGCACCACCCTTGCCAGTCTGAGAATAAATTTAATATTTCACCCCCTCGACTCGACACTCGCTGGCATTTCGCACTACACCATCGAAACACGGGAAACAGTGCCAATATCGTAATAATAACAAGCAGCAACGGCAGCCCTTGCCTATGAAAATGCTCAACGCTTACCGTACTTATTCACTCGCGAATTTCGCAGCTCTCGGTGTGTGACGCGCAAAACGAAATCTCAAGCCTCTTTTGTAGAGACGATCGATAATTCCCTAACGCTGTCAGCTACTTCTCTTCGCTCCAGGAAACTTTTGAAGCTCGACTTCCCCCAAGTTTTATCACGAACGAAACTTTACTCGACACGAAGTGCTACGTTATTTCACGAATAATGGTGCTCTTGGTCGTAATTCCAATAAGGACGCTTGCGCAATCCAAGATAAACCAAAGTGATTGAATCAACCCTTGGCACGTTCCCTTGCACTCGCCTACGCGACATCCAAAACACTCAGCTTCGAGCTTCGAATTTTGGCTGCTTCTTTTTTTACACTTCCAATTAGTCAAAGATGCTACCAGACAAAAGTCTGAAGATTCGGAAGATAAGAAATTTCTTTATGAATTGGGTGTTATGAGAGAATTGGATGGCATGTGTTAATTTATATTTTATGAGAACCATATTCATATATGAATTTATCATTCTGTTCCATTCAGTTTATATCATTGATCGCCGTACACTTTTTTTATTCATGATGAAGTAGGTAGCTGCTTTACCTACCATCGTTGCACTGGGTATTGCAAAACTAATCAGTTATACCCATCGCTATTTTTCATGGGTATATCAAGGCCTACTCCAACATTCTTGTTTATGCTAATCTTTTAGATCGACAAATTGTTTCTTGGATGGTATGAAGTTTTCCATTTAGATTGACAGCAGGTGATGCATTTTGATTTATATTTTATGCTTAAATTTTCACTAGTCTTGACGTATGGAAATAAAACGTCGGAACACAGAATGTTATAGACTGACTCTACACAACTTCAAATCACATATTTTGAAATGAAATTTGTAATTTATTTACGGTTTTGTATAGTCATGTCATGTAAAGAGAAGATTTTGTAAAGTTATAATAAACCAAGATCTAATATATACTTTTTATTATGTAACATAGAAGCTCATAATGCAGAAATAGCCCAAGTAATCGCAGCTTTTTAATAAGGTTAATTAAGAATAGATCTTCATTGCCAAAATCTTCATTAGCTTGAATTTTGATTGAATTTTACGGAGTAACCACCACTGTTTGGATCCTTCTGTAATTCAAAATTTTCCGTTGATAGACCAAATGGTCTCAAAACCATATTCCCCAGTTCCTTTAACTTTCCAAGCATCTCTGTTTTTAGCTTTTCATTCT
This sequence comes from Calameuta pallipes, assembly GCA_030142375.1. Classification (NCBI taxonomy): domain Eukaryota; kingdom Metazoa; phylum Arthropoda; class Insecta; order Hymenoptera; family Cephidae; genus Calameuta; species Calameuta pallipes. Next base: position 425,798 of record JARQSW010000535.1, read on the forward strand.
TCTCTTGTATGAGTGGTGGTAATCTCTGCAAAACAGTATGTTTAAAAGTATTGATACACAATAAATGATATTTTTTATTTATGAGTTCTACTTACTCTAATGGCATAATTCGCATCGGAATCAGTTGGATCAAAAGTCAAAACTTTATTATAATCTGCCAGAGCCTCGTCTAGTTTGTCAGATTCTTCATAGAGTCTTGCTCGCCTGGAGTAAGCTTTTACATAGTTTGGATTTAACTCAATAGCTTTTGTACAATCTGCAATAGCTGAATCTTTATCCACCTTAAAATTTAACTCAATATAATGGCTGTATAAAAATTTATCGAAAATGGTTTTATTTCAATATTTATTTAAAAGTAAAATCATATTGATGTACATTACCATATATTTTGACTTTGCCGCAGCTCTGTTTGCATACAAAATTGCTCTGTCTTTATCAAATGTCAAGGGACACGTCTGAATACCTCTAGTGTAAATTATCACTGCCTCCTTGTACTCTCCATTTTTGAACTTTGTATTTCCTTCATTCTTCAATGCCTCGGCATCGATCCTCAATTTCTAAAGAACAACAACATCTTGAGGCACTGTACAGATGATCTTCAAAAGAAATGAAAATTCGATCCAAAATAAAGAATACATAATATAATAAATCACATGGAATAAATATCAACCTTAGCATCATCTTCACTGAGATTAACTTCTCTGTCCTTTAAAGCCTCTTCATCAACAAAATCTTCTGGGAGCTCAGTAAGACAAGCTTTACTATCATCCTGTGCTTCTTCATCCAATTCCTTGCCAATATTATCCCAGGGATCATCAGATACAGTGCATTTATTTTCATGTTCTTCACTCAAATCTTTTGAACTATCCCTAACACAAGAGTCTTTCAAATCTTTAGTTAGTTCATCAATAACCTCTTCGTTAGTAGGCGTTTTTATTTCTGATTTCTTCTCCATAGCGTACAAATAAAATTCTATATTATGAAATATTCACTAAAGCACATAAACTGAATCAAACCACAATGTAATGAAATAGTTAATTGCCAAACTGCAATCCAATGAAATTCTACGCAACACTTGCAATCAAAGGAATTGTGGCAAGTCCTGGCCAGTCCTGGCTCGTGACTATCTAATAACAGACTTGTAAGAACCTTCTCGACATCGAAATACGTGATAACAATTTGTAAGTTCTTTGAAGAATTATTTCGAACGAACTATACACTGTAATGTTTGGTAATATTGTACTGTCATTCTGTGCAAGTGGTTTCAGTGAAAAACTAGAGAAGCCGCCACATGTTTAAATAATCGCAGCTTAACAGCATTACTATCAGTGGGCCATAGAAGTTTCTGTCAGTTTCTGTGTTTCTGCTGTGTTAAACATAATGGTGGCGACCAGTGGCGACACCATCACTTGACAGATTTCCCACAATGCATTGCAGGATTAGATACCTGTTTCTTATAATATACCTTAACGGCGGGAACAGCACGTGGCTCCCTCCGATGAAGATTCATCGCTGCGCTACTCATACGACTCCAATATGGCGAATGTGAGGGACAGTGATACGTCGTTGTGGCTGCATAACAAGCTTGGAACGTCAAACGATAGCTGGACTGGTAGTTCAATTTGCTCGCAGCTGAACGCCGAAGTGCTGCGGAACATCAAGGACTGTTTTCCAGATCTACAGACTCAAGTGAAACTAAAATTACTTCTTTCTTTCTTCCACATACCGAGGCGGAATGTTGAAGAGGTACCTAGATGCTCTACTCGAATTTCTTCTAACCTTTTATGAAGTTTACTTTATAGTGATTACTCTTGTTGTTTCTTACTTTGTGCGCGTAAATCTTGCTTTTTGATTTCTTTTAAGAGTAATTGAAAAATTGTTCCTGGTCGCCGATGCGCAACTCACCATGTAATTTTATTTGTGCGCTTGATGTTTTCTGAATGTACAGTAATACATATACATATATTTCTACTGTTAGGGACTATTAAACTTAATTGTAACAGTTAGGTTTGACAGTTGTCATATGGTGATTTCAATTTGCGAATATTTTGAGATTCCAAGTGGAAAATGTGGTGTTATCATTATATAAGGTTATAACTGATTTGGCATGAATGTATCTGTTATATTTAAACACTACTTTATTATTGTATATTGTTTCAGTGGCGTGTTGAACTGGAAGAAATTATTGAAGTGGCATCTTTGGACAGTGAATTATGGGTATCAATGTTATCCGAAGCGATGAAAACTTTCCCATCAACAGGTTCTTTGAACACAGATATTACTGATCTTGATGAACATCGACCTATATTTGGAGAATTGGTTAACGATCTACGGAAACTTCTCAAGAAGCAAAATGATCCAGCAATGTTACCATTGGAATGTCACTACCTCAATAAAACTGCGCTTACCTCTGTGGTTGGTCAACAACCAGCTCTGACAAAACATTTTACATTGAAGAGGAAACCAAAAAGTGCCGCACTTCGTGCAGAATTAATGCAAAAGAGTGCAGATGCTGCGAGTAATCTAAAAAAGAGTACAGCACCAACTGTACCTGTGAGAAGCAGAGGAATGCCAAGGAAAATGACAGACACAAGTAAGCAGTTTAAAAACAGAATTAATTAAATGACTAAGCTAGCAACAAAATCCTTATGCAATATATTTTTCATTTATTTACAGCACCGCTTAAAGGTATCCCTAGTAGAGTTCCGACAAGTGGTTTCCGCTCACCATCCTTAACAAGTCCTTCAATGTCTACTCGAACACCCATAAGTAGTCGCATTCGGAAGGATGGTGGTATAAAGCTCCTAGATATAAACGAGCAGCCGCTGGGCTATGCACAGGCTAAGAAACGAAAACGTATGATGGAATTAGAAGAGCAACAAAAGAAGGTTGCAGAAGCCCAAGCAGCAGCGGCTGTTGCTGCTACAGTTGCAGCAACTACGTCAGAGACTCCAACGACTCCAGAGTATGCTCAAGGATTAGCACCTATAAATCCACCAGTGACACCTGTTACTACAACAACACCGACACAGCCGTATACTACGCCGACGACGCCAACTACAGGCGTCCCCTCGACAGTTACCCTACCAACGCGTAAGTCAATATCTCAAAACCTAATAATTGTAATAACTTTACAGATGTACTTGAATTAGATTATTCTCATGCAGCTACACCACCGACTGCGCCTATTACACCAATCGCGACGCCTCCACCACTTGCAGCACCAGCGGCTCCAACGAACGTCGAAAATACCCCGGTTGGCGTCCAGACGGTTAGGCCGGCGCAAACGGTTACACAGATTCGCATCCAGACAACAGCACAACCGCCAAATGCTGCTGCGAATACGCGAAAGGGCCTATCGCTCACGGTATTTCAATAATTCATTAGTATTTTTCTATAAAAATTGGAATCCTCTAAATCAAACGTTTATTAATCTTATGTAAATTTTACAGAGAGAACAAATGTTGGAAGCACAAGAAATGTTTAAATTAGCTAACAAGGTGACGAGACCTGAAAAAGCACTTATTTTGGGCTTCATGGCTGGTTCCAGAGGTTAGCAGTTTTTCTTACAATACTGTCTAATTTTTTAGTGAAACGATGTAAATGATTTCTTTTTATTTATGCAGATAATCCTTGCCCTAAGCTGGGTAATATAGTAACTGTGATGCTTTCGGAGAACGTTGAAGAGGTTACACAGCCGGATGGTTCCGTGGTTGCCATGCTTGTAGAGACTCACTTCCAAATGAACTATACGAACGGAGAATGGAAAAGAATTAAGAAAAATCGTCGTATAGTGACAGAAGAACCCGCGGCAGCAGCTACTCCTACTCCCAATGCCACCGCTACGGCTTCCAATTGAACAAATTCGCATGCAAACCGCTGATTGCGGTACGATTTACCAAGAAAAAATAATAGCAGCAAATTCCTCATCCTGTCGATAAGAAACCAATGTAGATACAAGTTTAGACCTGCGAAGTTTCACGCATCATGGACGCCGAGTACAGGACTTTTCCTCTTTCTTTCTTTCTCCTGTACTTGAGAAATCATCCGTCATATACTTCTATCATCCTACCATTGAAATGTGTAGCAACCTAAGATCTGAATTAGCTCAGAAAAATGAAGCCCTAAAGTGAAATGATGGATTAATGCGTGTCAAACTGCTGAAAGAAATACTTGTGTATTTTGAATATAACATTTTATGTCGGAGTTCAGTTTGAGAAGAAAAAAAGTGTACGTCAAGTGCTATGCAAGTAAGCTGTTGAGTTTACTTTAAAGAATCATCACTTTTTTTTTGTAAAGTCTGATCTGTTTAATTTATCCTTATATAAAAAAATTCAATGCTGTCTTCTTTGTTCTTTATGTTTTAAATACACGTTTACCTTCTTTCTAATTTTGAATATTCATATATCGCATAACAGATTTGGAAAGACGTAAATCGGTAAATAATTATCAGTTAAAATTATTTCTCCAAATATATAATGAGATCGATTGTCGCGTGCAAACTTTACATAGGTGATGTTGTTACATGCTGAGCTGAATAAGCGGTTTATTAATCTTGCACTTATAAAAGTTCAATGATTGCTTTCAATCTAGAACCGCGTATTCAGTCGGATGATTCTTTATTGCAATCTTAGGATCGCATAAGAAATCTATAGAATAATTTTAAATTACTCCAAAACTCCTCAATCGAGAACAATTAGTCGATTCTTTGATTTTAAATGCCTTCGAACTATGGATACGTTTCTAAAGAAGAACCATTCTCATTGCTAGAATAATGATTGGCATATTTGAGCACTAATATATATATATATATACATACATATATATATTTACATATTTACCAGATACGAGGATAAGACTCTTATTACATTGTTATTTGAATAAAATAAGATTATATTGATTATATGTTCGATTATTGCTTAATGATTATTTTGCCATATAAATTGACGAAACTTTCAAATAGTTTTACTTTCCTCAATTTCCTATTGCAAATTAAAAAAGATCTACTCATATTTTAGTCCGGACACGAACCCGAGAACAATATCGAATGGGATGTTACGGGAATGGACAAATTTACCCTTTGCGCGTCCAACAGCTTTTGGCAGCGTTCAGTAGAGTTCAGTGTAATTCATATAAATCAGCTGTTTGCAATTTACGCCGGCAGTGATGGTTGGTTGTAAACATGGCAAGTGGTATGTACCACAAGATTTTTTTATATAAATAATGATGGATTGTTATATGTTGAATTACATTGTATTTTTTTCTTTAATATAGAGGTGGACAAAAGTTTATTAATTATAATATTGGACGTCAATTTATCTCAAAGAATTGTGCGTCAGGAAACGAAGGTTCTTACACAATGCTTGGATTCTACCATTGTGTTTGCCAATGCTCACCTTATGCAAAAATCTAATAATCAATTGGCTGTAATGGCATGTCATGCTCATGGATCCTTGTTTTTGTATCCGGATGAAAAACATTCTGAGGTACGTCAAATCGATGGCCAGTATGAAAGGTTCACATTGGTGGAACGAACAGTTAGGCAAAGGCTGCAGCAAGCTATTAGCGAAATTCGTACAGACAAACCTCTTAATTCTGAGAGTTTGATAGCTGGTGCTCTTTCCATGGCACTTTGCTATGTTTCGAGGTTAGAACGTGAGAAGGTAGCTGGAGAAAAACTAAATTCACGAATTCTCGTGATCACAGCAAGCAATGATTCTGCCTCTCAGTATATGAACTATATGAATGTATTTTTCACAGCACAGAAAATGGTACGTTGAACTAATTGTTTAATCAATTTTTCATATTTTTAAGTTTTGCACTAAACAGTTATATTTTCAATAGTACTCATATTTTCTTTTCATCGCGCCCAGGGTATTATACTGGATGTATGTAGTTTGGATCAGGAACTAACGTTACTGCAGCAAGGCTGTGACATCACCGGTGGTAATTACTTGAAGGTTACGCAGCTGTCTGGATTATTACAATACTTATTGGTAACTCTAAGATAATACAAATTTCTATGAAGTTTGATATCGCAAGGTATTAAGCATCTCTTTTATTCTTTGCTGATTCAGTGGGTTTTTCTACCGGACCCCAGTATTCGTTCGAAACTTGTTCTACCTCCACCTGTAAAGGTAGACTACAGGGCAGCCTGTTTTTGCCATCAAGAACTCGTCGACATTGGATACGTGTGTTCCGTGTGTCTTTCCAGTAAGAACAGTCAGCTTCGTATAATGAAATGAAAATACTATCTTGCATAAGTAACGTGAATGAAAACATTTATCTTTTTCAGTTTTCTGTAAATTCAGTCCAATTTGTACAACATGCCAGTAAGCACAACTTTTATTATACATAAGAAAATACTCATATTTGATATTCACAAAAAAAATATTTCTTACAGTACCGTCTTCAAGATGCCAGGACCAATGCCGATGAAAATGAAGAAAAAGAAGAAGAACATCGATGCGGTTCACTGATTGTAAATATCCATAATTTCATATATAAAATCTTTCTTACGAATACCATATCAATCTGGAACAAAATGCTTTAATATAAGTTTTTATCTACTCCTGAAAACGCCCATATAAAAAAACTGCCTAGAAACATTGATACGGCCCTGAAAGAAAATACACGTCAGGAGCGTAGATTAAGAATAATTAATTAAAGCGAATGACGTAGAATGATAAAAAACATCGTTTGGACGGTTCTTGGGGAAGCGCAGGGCCCATTGTGCTGCGGGAAGAAGAATGATGATTCGCGACAGAGCTCGGTTCGCTTGTCCCACAAGGACGCTGTGTAAACAGATTGAAAACAATTAGTTCGCCATTAGTTTGCCGGTCTTGCGTTTCTTCTTAGTTTTCTTATCCCTCGCTAACCGTGTCGTCCTCTTTCGTGTCCCTGAGAATCCTCCCTATCCTTTCAATATCTCACTAAGCATCTTGACCACTTAGCACACCGCGACCGTTTCATGAAAACCCGTCGCTAATTAGCCCAAGCATTTAGATCATTTGTATTGTAGCTAAAATAGAGGAGAAAACCAAGCTGGACGTCACGTCATTGTCTTCCTAAAAGAGAACGTTGTTTCTTCAGTCAGTGGAAAGAAAATAAAGACAGATTCTATCTGAGACAATATATCCCGCCTATAAAAATACTATAGCGAAATAACGATAAGAATATCGAGTTAAACTGGTATTGTTATTGGCCTCCTGCCGCAGTGGCCTGGATAAGAATTATCGGAATACGTTACACCCTACGCCGCGGGATCACATCAAAGAGAAGCGAACTTTAGGCGGAGCACGTATCGCCTCTATCACTCGATAAAATAATTAGGAAAGGCGAGAATTTAATTTTCTCATTGAAACTTCCTAAAGCCCATTGTTTTACTTCGGAAACGTGGTCGGCCTTATCAAATGCCATAACGTTATCCTCTGCTTTAAATTTCTAATATTCCATTCCCGGCTCATCCTTTCACCTCCGTTCGAAACTTCCTAACCGTCTCTTCCCGATAGACGCTGATGGAATCTGATAGATCGTCTCCACTATGAATATATAGTGAAAAGTTTCGAGCAAGTTTCCATAGTTTCTACCTATCCCGAAGTAGCTGATTCTCCTAGATACTTCCGAAGGTATTAGTATCATTTTGTTGACGTACTTCGAATCGGATACTACTTGGTGCCTACGTGAAATCGTGGCTGATTCTAGCACCAACTTGGTGGATCTTGCAGCCGAGGTACGAGAAGCTGGAGAGCGTTGAGCATTGATGCTGGAGTTTCGAAATTGGCTACGGACGCGTTATGAATCTCTAATCCCACATACGTGTAGGGGTTCGAGTTAGAATTGCAGACGGAGTGTTGGCTCTAGGGGTGCTAGGTCGCTCGAACGACTAGCAATTTCGTAAGGGTATACGGTTTGGTGGTTGTGCGCGTCTCCCTTCTCGGCGAAACAGTTGTCCAATTGGAGGAGCAATTCTCCATCAAAATGAGAGACATTACGTCAGCAGCTGGTATTAAGGCAGTTGGATTTATATACATATTTATATATATGTGGATTAGCGGATCGATATGTTTTAATGATTTATTTAATAAATTAATTCTGAATAAATAATCTGTATCTTAAAGTATTATAAAAATAATCCAAAGCACAGTCCCTTTGTTTTTTAAATGAAAATTGTCCGAGATTAATCGGACGAGGATCACGGTTCACGTAATATTTCTGTACAATCTCCAAAATTGGTGATACAGGCAGCTGCCGTAATATCTCCTTGCGTCCTTCGTCAAAGCCAAGTCTGATTGCTGCTACAAGCTGGGATTACGAATCGTTGTTGCAAATCTCACATCTCCGAGCGGTAACCTTGTTTCCTCTGAAGCTCAAGCTGCATAATTTAAATGAAATTTACCCTCGTCCGCTTTCTGTGCTCCCACGAGCTGCTGAACCGCTCTTGATAGGCCTGTGACCCTATGTGCTATTCTTGGTTCTTAGTCCGCAGGTCGATGTCTTCTCGCAGGTATCCTATTTTAATGGAATAGCTTTTTTCCTTCTGTTTTCATAATTTCAATTATTAGCGTAATAGTTGAAACTTTAAGAACACATTGGGGCATCTTCGCGATGACCTTGAATTTTACTTAGCCTCCCGACCTCCGAGATAAGGTTTCTGTACGGGAAGAAGGTAGAACGGTAGGAAAGGTAAGAGCGGAGCTCAGGACGGAGAAGGACGTGGCGGTTGGTCGGGCTGTAATCTTGCGCAGACCCTTTCGCTCTGGCGAAAAGACCAGCTTGGCAATTTCCACCTTATCGGACGTCTGCCTCTTGAAATTGTCTAAACTTCTGGGGTTCTTCCCCGCCATTGAGTCAATGGATAATGGATAATAGGCCTGAATTTAGTCGCAGGATGCTAGTTGGCTGTTTTGAAATTGCACAATTTTACGTAAAGCGAGATCAAATCTTTTAAGATGAATCACGAACGGACTCGGTCGGCGCTCCAATCATCCCCAGTAACTCCAATCGCTCCTGTACCAATCCTAAATGGATACGAATCTACCTTCGCATCCGTCATTATGGTTTTCCGAATTTTTCCATTTCCCATAAGACATCCTAACCAAATTAACTGTCCCTGGTTTAATTCATCGAAGCACATTAATCCTCCATTCTTTCCTCTTATTCGTTCTTCTTCGATTTTCTTTTTTTACACTGCCCATAATTCATTATCTCTTTCTCCCTCGTTCTCGAGCCAAGACTCAATTTTCCCCGGGGAGCAAATTCAGACGAATTTACTGCGGTGAAATTAGAATTCGGTGGGTCGTTGATGGAGGATTTGGTCCATAGGGGACGCGTGGCCAGGGAAATGAATGCGAACCCAAAATACATGAAAGATATACTGCAGCCTGGAAAATCCAAGCTATATGACGTCCCTGGGATCCTGCCGGGATCCTACTCATTCAAGACAAGAGATTAGCCAGCTTTCATTTCGTTTCGTTTGACTTAGTTTGGGTTAGGTTTACCGAAGGTCGGGTCAACTTACTTTACAGGCTGACTCCGTAGCCGCGATTCTATGGGGCCAAGAGATGCTTCGAAGTCTCACCAAAACTATATATAGATGCCTAAATGCCTAAATGCCTAAAGGGGTTACAGGCTTTAGAGATTGAAAGCTAGACCACTGGTTAGCACCGGATTTTCAATTCCACCATTTTATCTTTTTCCTCGGTGCCCCCCCCTCCCCTCCCTCCTCAAACAAAGAAAACCCTCCAGCCACCAAACCCTTTACTTTCTCAATGATAAGACCGCCGTCAAACCATACTGGAAATATTACACTGTACACTTAAAAAAAGAAACGAGCTCATCCTAGTATCTCACTAAGCCCTCATCTCCCTTTATACACAGATGGCTCAGCTCTGCGTGATTATGGTAGACAGTGTATATGCACTGTGGTATCTCGTTACGTGAAACACTGCTCCGTCGTTCAGTTGGCACTCGAGCGAATCCCTTGGATCGAATATGAGACGTTACGTAGCTACAAGGATAGCGCACTATACCTATGTATGTTATATGAAGCGTGGATGCCGAGATGGTGGACTAGGCGTTGGCGGCAACCTTAACCTCACCGAGCGGCAGAAGCTGCTCGAGTGTTGCTGGCGTTGCTGCTGCTGCTACACCTAGATAGTCCCTGTTCGCGTTGGCCCCTTTTTTGTTGTGCCCTTGCGTTGCGTAATTCTACGAAAAATTTATGTCTTTCAATATACATCCATCTTGGAGTAAGTGTCGCCGCTGGTGTGATCCTAGGGTCGTTCTTCTTCCGGTGCGATGCTTGTTTCTGAATTCTATCAGGCCGGTTACCAGCGCTTAGCCACGGCCTCTGTCGAGTGTGGTTGCGTGGTGAATGTTGAGTGTTGAACGTGGGAAGGGGGTGACTGCGCATGCGCGCTACGGAGCTTCTTGCGGCCCGAATCAATCATTCGATATCGTATTAATATGTATCTTTAGAATGTTCCGTTCACTGAATGCAAAATATTGGCCTCTCTTGGACTGTCCGATCGATCGGTTTTCTCTTTTCAGTGGGTTTTTTTCTCTTCGAGTTCAACACCTCTTTCGCCCGAGGATACTTCGGATGCGTATCTCGAGAAGGAATACTTTATAGTCAAAGGGACGCCTCGGGGCTTTGGTGATTATTAGTTCAGTCGAATGTAAATTATTATCCGTGACAGCCACGTTCCTCTTGGACTCGAGTAATTTGGATCGAAGCTACTTCGGACATTAGGAATTCATTGGGTTATCTATATCCGCTGTTGTGAAAGAAGAAAAGCCAAAGAAAATTCGTTCAATTTGTTGAAAAGTCGACGCGACGAAGGAAACCCAGGAGAGATGAAATTGCATTAAAACTAGAAATGGAGTTGGTCCTCTCTTTCCTGCCAGGTCAAATTTACTTTTCGAACTTTCGATATCTCAGGTGCAGAATTTTCAACGTCTAACGGACGTAATAGCAGGCACCACGACGGCTGCTTTCTTTTCTCCGTCCGACGTCCGACGGACTCGGGCAGCGTCGCGACGCGTACGTTCGAGTCCTCGACCATCCGCGGCAGCCGTCCTCTGGAATAAACTCCAGACTGAGTCCAATGGAAACGGAATATACTGGAATTGTTCTCGAAATGGGCTGCCATTTCCAGTTTCCTTCCAGGCGGTTCAGCTATTCGTTTGAGTTACCCTGAATTCCCCCTTAATTCACCCTGAATTCACTGACATTTCGAACTTCCGTTACTTATCCCCCATCGGTCCGAGACACACCCAATCCTGCAGCTTCCCACCCCCTCTCTCTCTCTCTCTCTCTCTTTCTCTCTCTTCTCTCCCTTTCGCTCTCTCTTCTCTACCATCCTCATCGTCCTCTCTCATTTCCGTTGGTTCCGTTGCGTTGCGCACTGTACTTCCGTTCTCCTCGTTTAGCACTACTATCGCTCCGATTATTGATCGCTTATTATCGCCTGACAGCACCTCCGAAAGATTTTGCTTATTCCACAAATTCTATTGTCCCTCCCGCGGTATCATTCACGAAATGATCAGCCTCTGTCCCTTTTCCTTCCCGTTTCACCCTTTCAGCCCTTTTTATCGCGCCCCTTTTCTTTTCAGACTTTTCGATCTTAATGAATCGCCTAAAACCCTCGCCGATGTCATCTTCAACGGCTATCGGCGTACTAGGTCCTTCGACGGGTACACAGTCTTATCATGCCCCGAGGATAAGAAAGGATATCGGAGGAAGAGGAAGGGATTGTTTTACGGGTACAATGAAAAATGAACAACCACGTGGATCTGTTTTTCTTGTTTTTTTTTACTTTTTTTTTTTATAAAACAAAGTTGTAATGTACCGATAGTTTAATGTCTGTATACATCGTAGTACTCGCATCTCATACAGCTCATAGCTCGTGGCTTCACCTCGCGATACGATCGCTCTCGGATCAATCGATTTCTTTTTTCCTTCGCTTTTTTTTTCCACGCATAGACGGACACTCGAGCAGACGGTGCGTACGAAACTTACGAAGATGTAGCTTTATCTAATTGACGCGACGTGTATCGCGTCAGAAAACCATATTCCACACGTTCTTCCCTTCGCTTCTATCTTATCCGTATTTCAACCTCTGGCACACAAATACACAATCACGCTCTCAAATACACTCGCGCACGCACGCACGCACGCACGCACGATAGATACAAACGTGCGCACGTTCGCTCATCACGCTTTTCTTTTTAGAATTTTTGATTCTCTCTCTCCCTCTCACTCTCTCTCTCTCTCTCTCTCTCTCTCTCTCTCTCTCTCTCTCTCTCTCTCTCTCTCTCTCTCTCTCTC